>VMDO01030616.1:9756-21179 GCA_007922755.1 Pedetes capensis | reverse complement strand
ATTTGAAAACATAAAATGATAATAGTCCTTTCAACTTATTTTATAAATCTATCATATACCTGAGAATAAAACCTGGTAAGATAGTAAATGAATTAGTAAATGCAAACTGTTTTCATGAATACAGTATGAAAACCTAAGTACAATTTTAGCAAATCAGACTGAACATTATATTAAAAGAATAATGCTTCATGCACTACTAGGAGATATTCCAGGAAATAAATATATATATATGTATGTATATATATATATATATATATATATATATATATTCATCTATATATATGTGTGTGTGTGTGTGTGTATATGTATGTGTGTGTATATATATATATGTTGTTGTTAGGTGCCGTCGAGTCGGTATCCGACTCATAGCGACCCTCATAGGGTTTTCAATGGCTGAGTGCTTCGGGATTGCCTTGGGAGTGGATTGCCAGGCCCTTCTCCCATTTTTGCGGTGCTGGGAATTGAACTTGGGGCCTCAGATACTGCAGCGCAGTGCTCTACCCACTGAGCTAAATCCCAGCCCCATATATATATATATATATATATATATATATATATATATATATATATATATTCATATTCTCAGGAAAATGAGAATATATTCTCAGGAAAATGAAGAAAAAGCTTCTGAATATAGAGGATCTGAAATTGATCAAGTTGTTCCTGCAGCACAGTCCTCACCTATAAGCTGTGAGAAGAGAGAAAACTTGTTACCATTTGTGGGACTGAATAATCTCGGCAATACTTGTTATCTTAATAGTATACTTCAGATATTATATTTTTGTCCTGGTTTTAAATCTGGAGTGAAGCACTTATTTAATATTATTTCAAGGAAGAAAGAAGCTCTAAAAGATGAAGCCAATCAGAAAGATAAGGGAAATTGTAAAGAAGGTCCTTTGGCAAGTTATGAACTCATATGCAGTTTACAGTCCTTAATCATTTCAGTCGAATAGCTTCAGGCTAGTTTTCTCTTAAATCCAGAGAAATATACTGATGAACTTGCTACTCAGCCAAGGAGACTGCTTAACACACTCAGGGAACTCAACCCTATGTATGAGGGATACCAACAGCATGATGCACAGGAAGTATTACAATGTATTTTGGGAAACATTAAAGAAACATGCCAACTCCTAAAAAAAGAAGAAGTAAAAAATGTGGCAGAATTACCTACTAAGGTAGAAGAAAAACCTTATCAGAAGGAGGAAATGAGTGGGATTAGCAGCATGGAGATTGACAATGTGAGGAATTTTGAGGAGTATAAAGAAAAACTACCAAAAGGGAATGGGAAAAGAAAAAGTGACACTGAATCTGTTAACATGAAGAAAAAAGTTAAAACATCCAAGGAACATCATTCAGTGGAAGAGAACCAGAGACAAACTAGATCAAAAAGAAAAGCTACTGGTGATACATTAGAGATTCCTCCTAAAATAATCCCCAAGTATGTTTCTGAAAGTGAGAATTCAAGACCTTCGCAAAAGAAATCAAGGGTTAAAATAAATTGGTTGAAGTCTTCAACTAAACAACCCAGTATTCTCTAAATTCTGTAGTCTGGGAGAAATAACAACAAACCAAGGATCCAAAGGACAATCTAAGGAAAATGAATATGATCTTGAGGAGGACTTGGGGAACTATGAAAGTGATAACACAGCTAATGGTTGTGGAATCAAATCTCCAGAAAATAATGTTACACCTATAAATGTTAATGAAATTAAGCCCATAAATAAAGGCACAGAGCAAATTGGTTTTGAGCTAGTGGAGAAGTTATTTCAAGGTCAGCTAGTGTTAAGGACTCGTTGTTTGGAATGTGAAAGTTTAACAGAAAGAAGAGAAGATACATATATAGAGAGAAGAAGAGAAGAATACATACATATATATGTATGTATATATATTCATATATATACATATATATATATATATATATATATATATATTCATATCAGTAAACCTAATAAAATAGACCACGATGTTCTCCCAGACATTCACTAAAATTAATGACCAATTTGTTGTTGTTGTTAGCTGCCATGGAGTCAAGTCCGATTTATAGTGACCCTGTGTATAACAGAACAAAACACTTCCTGACACTGTGCCATGCCCAGTACTATGTTAATGCTGTCTGCTATTTATAGGGCTTTCAATGGCTAATTGCTTTCAGGATTGTTTCGGGAGTGGGCTGCCAGATCTTTCTCCCATGTTTGTGGTACTGGGGATGGAACTCAAGGCTTCAGAGTGAGCAGAGCATCACTCTACCAACTGAGCTGTTTATTCCAATGTAATAAGATATAAAATGGGAGGAGGGGAAATAACCTTTGAAATAAGGAAACAAATTGTTGTTGTTTCAGGACAAAATGATATTAGAGGTACTTAACAACCAGTAGTGTTAACTCTTAACATTTAAAAAAATTAGAGCTCAGTCAACTACTTGAATACAATATGTTTGCAAAATACATTAGTTTTGTTATATTTCAATAATAACCAGTCAGAAAGTGTAGAAGGACAAAAACCTCCCTCAAGATAAATCAAATACATATCAGTGATTTGTATAAGAAGTATGTGAGGCCTAAATAGACTGTAATACTTTTTAATATAAATCAGTAAATGATAGATGAGTAGTTGGATGGGTGGATGTAGAAAGACAGGGAAGGAAACATAAAATGTTTAGTGTTGCTAGATAAAATTAGACAGATATTGTAAGATTTTAATTTTTGTTAGACTTTTTTGTGGTTCTAAAATACCACCAAATTAGATCTCAGTTTAAATAATCATGAACTTATGCAGGGAAAGAAACAAGACAAGAAAAGGATAAAAATAGTTGGTAGTATTGTGAAAGAAGAGTAATGAGCTGGGCATGGTGGTACACACCTGGAATCCCAGCAACTCTGGAGGCAGAGGCAGGAGAATTGCAGGTTCAGGGCCAGACACAGCCTGTGAAATTTATTGATACCCTGTCTCAGAATAAAAAATATGGGGCTGGGGGTGCAGCCCAATGGTAGAGCACTTAGAAAAGCAAGGCCCTGGGTTCAGTCCCACAGCAGAGGGAAAAAATGAAGAAAACAAAAAAGGAAGGGAGGGAGGGAGGTAAAGGAGAAAAGGAAGGAGGGAGGGAAGGCATTTTGTCAGTAATTCCGAGTTCTGGGTTATTTGCTCAGGTAGAGAATTGTCGTGTTAGATTGAAGTTATACACACATAGGTTCATTGTTAAAAAATCTGAAGGAGAATGCTAGCCTTTGAAACCTATGTCAATCCCTATGTATTGCTGACCTTTAATTCTCTTTGCCTCTTTGATTTCTTATCTGTAAAATCAAGATGATAATAACATTTTATTGGGATCTATGTAAAAAGTACTAAGAACATACATGTTTGCTTTCTGTTCTTACTGTGATTGCTAGCAGTATTGGTAGGATCGTTTCTAAATTGTTCTCTGGAAAAGCTGTAGCAATTTACACTCCCATCATGAGTAGTTTCCCCATATCCTTTCCTGCACGTAGTTTTGTCCCTGATTGTTCTTTTTAAATTTTTGCCAAACAGATGGTTGAAAAGTAGTATTTCCTTATTGCCAGCTTCTTATTTCTCAAAGATTGAAAATCTCTCCATTTGCTTATTAGTAATTTGGATATTGAGCGGGCTGGGATTTAGCTCAGTTGGTAGAGCACTGCGCTGCAGTCTCTGAGGCCCCCAGTTCAATTCCCAGCACCGCAAAACTGGGAGAAGGGCCTGGCAATCCACTCCCAAGGCGATCCCGTAGAACTCAGCCATTGAAAACCCTATGAGGGTCGCTATGAGTCGGATACCAACTCGAGGGCACCTAACAACAACAACAACAATTTGGATATTAAGGAAAAATTTGAAATTATAACTCACCCCTCCAAATCCAGAAATCAGGGATTTAATCCCAATCCCCGTGAAGTGCAAAATTTAGGGTAACATGAAAAAAAAAACTATCTTTCTTCTAGCTATAGAAATACCCAGGAAAACCCTGTTATGTGGATGATTATACAGAATGTCAACTTTTTAAAAACTCTGACAATAGAGAATGACTTTGAAAAGTTGCAAAAACAAAATGCATAGTGCTTCTAGACAACTATCTGCTAGATGTAAGAATTTTGTTTATTAAAGATGTAATTGTGAAATTTATATTTGTATATATCAGATACTCAATGCATCTATTTCTAGTGTCCATTGAACAGAGTTCTCTTTGGGACACAGGAGGAAATCTTTAACTTAAATGCAGTTTCTCATACATGCTGATGATTTCCTATCTCACGATATAGGCTGTACCTTCTTAAATTGAAAATTTCTAGGCTTTAATCTTTTATACTGTTAAAATCCAGAACTTCTGTTTTATAGACTGGTCCTGAGGTGTTCAAACTGCTCATGGAATTCATTGGAAATGTCTTCTCCCAGTCCATCACTTCATCTCTCATAAGAATTTTCATTCTCATGTAATCAAACACGTCTAGGTTCTTCTTTTACTAAGATTTTCCCTAACTTCACTTGGGATTAGTGGGTTATACAAGATGTGGAAATTTGAAAAGGAACAGGGAAAAGATTTTAGAGTCAATGTGCAGAAATGGTAACAAAAGAAAATGGTGAGATGTTAGAAACGGTATGCCTCAAAGAGAGAAACTTCAGGGAAAATGCAGATATTTAAGAAATATTTCAGGGAGATTTTGCTGTCAATTTTATCTTCTTTTCCCACAATAAAATTACATCACTTAACAATTAGAACATGGCTTCTTTTTCTTAACAATTGAGGATTATGGGTATTTGTTATTGATTTTAGGACACACTGTTGGACATGCTGCCAGTTTGAGCCAGATGAAAAACATAAGTTACCATCAAAGAGGTATTAGTGTATATGTTTATGAAGATATTTATGTATATACCAGTCTATGAAAATCTAAATGCAGTAATGTACAAATATCTTTTAAATTCCTAAATGTTCTAAGAGCATTAGAAATAATTTGTTTTTGCTTATTATTCTTTCAAATCCTCCACATGATAAAAAGTCCATAACAGAAATTTATCTGTATTTGTGATTCAGAAACTGAAAAACCAATCTCATCTCTGGGATAAGGTACATGAGTACATCCTGCAAGAGGAGACTAAAGTCAAAAATAGAGGTAATGCTAATCAATCCAAAAAATAAACAAATCATACCAAATAAGAAGGAAAGCTAATCATAGCTTCACATTTTACCCATGGTGGATCAGCGTTTTTTTAAAGCACCTTTATTGAGATATAATCACAGAACAAAAAAATTCAACCATATAAGGTGTAAAATTTAATGCCTTTTAGTGTATTCACAGAGCTGTCCCTCTAAATCAAATTTAGAATTAGAATATTTTCATTATATCCATATCCCCAACCCTCACCCCTAGCCTTAGGCTATCACTATATGTTTGCATATTCTCAACATTTCATATGAATGAATTTATATAATCATATAATATTTCATCTTTTGTAAGTCACATTTTTTATGGATAACTTTTCTTTAGAGCACTTTTAGGTTCACAGTAAAATCGAGGGAAAAGTAGAGTCCCCATATATCCCTTGTCTCTACACATACACAGTGTCCTTCACTATCAGCATTCCTCCAGAGTGGTATATTTGTTATGGTTGAAGGGTCCACATTGGTACATCATCACTCTAAGTTCATAGTTTACATTAAGATTTGCTCTTGATGTTGCGCATTCTGATTTTTGCCAAATGGTTAATGATATGTGTTCACCATTATATTATCATGCAGAATAGTTTCATTAACCTAAAGAAATCTGTGTTTTGTCATTTGTCCATCACTCTGTCCCCTTAGATGCCTGGCAACCACTGATCTTACTGTCTTCACAGTTTTGCCTTTTCCAGCATGTCATACACCGGGATGATATACTATCTAGCCATTTTCAGATTGGCTTCTTTAACTTAGTAATGTGCATTTAAGATTCATCCATGTCTTTTCATGATCTGATAACTCATTTTTTTAGCATCAAATAATACACAACTTTCCAGGTAGTTATTTATCCACTCACCTACTAAAGAGCGTCTGGATTGCTTCTGAGTTTGGCAGTTATGAGTAAGCTCCTATGAACATCCACATGCAGGTTTTTATGTGGACCTAAGCTTTCAGTTTGTGTAAATATCAACAAGTGCAATTACTATATCTTATGGAAAGAATGTGTTTAGATTTATAAGAAATTATCAAAATGCCCTCCTGTGTTTAGATTTATATGAACTTATCAAAATGCCCTCCAAATGGCCATACTATCCTGTGTTCCCACTATCAGTGAATGAGAATTCCTGCTGCCGCAAATCCTTACCAACATTGGGTGTTCTCAGTGTTTTGGATCTTGACTATTCTAATAGGTGTGTGGTAGCATTTCATTGTTTTAATTCAAATTTCCTAATGACATACAATATTGAACATATTTTCATATACTAAATTGATATCTGTGTATCTTCTTTGGTGAGGTGTCTGAGTCTCTTGTTCATTTTTTAATTGTTCATTTTCTTATAGTTGAATTTTAGAGATTTTTATATTTTGCGTAAAAATCCTTCATCATAATTTGTTTGTTCAAATATTTTCTCAGTCTGTGATTTATCTTCTCATTCTCTTAACATGTTTCATAGAGCAGAATTTTTCCATTTTGATTAAGTCCATCTTGTCACTTGTTGTTTTCGTGGATTGAGCTTCTGGTGTTACATCTATAAAGCCTGTAGCATACTGTGTCATCTAGGCTTTTTTCCTATGTGATCTTCTAGGAGTTTTTTTTCTTTTTACTCTACATTAGGACTGTGGTCCATTTTCTGTTAATTTTTGTACAGAGCATGAGGTCTGTGTGTGGATTCCTTTTTTTTTTCACGTGCAAGTTCAGTTGTACCTCCATATGATGAAAAGACAATCTTTGCTTCATTGTATTTCATTTGCCCATTTGTCAAACATATTTTGTGGGTCTATTTCTGGCCTCTCTATTCTGTTCAATTGATCTATTTGTCTGTTCTTTCACCGATACCACACTTTCTTGATTCCTATAGCTTGAGGATAAGCCTTAAAGTTGGATGAGTTAGTTTTCCAGCTTTGTCCCTCTTTGATATTGAGTGGACTATTCTGGGTCTTTTGCATTTACATAGAAACTTTTTTCAGTTGATAATATCTACCAAAAAAAAAAAAACTTGCTGAGATTCTATTGGCAACGTGCTGAATCTGTAGATCAAGTTGGGAAGAACTGGCATCTTTGACATTATGGAGTCTTCCTATCCATGAACATGAGATGACTCTCCCTTTATTATGTTCTTTGGTTTCTTTCATCAGACTTTTGCAGTTTATCTCACAGATCTTGTACATATTTTGTTAGGTTTATACCTGAGTATTTCACTATTTGGAGTGCTAATGTAAACATGATGTGTTTTATTTCAAATTGCACTTGACATTGCTGATAGGAAAGTAGTTGACTTGTGTATAACCTTGCATAGTGTTTCATTTAATAGTTTCAGAAGTTTGTCACTTCTTTCAGATTATCTACCTAGATGATCATGTCATCTTTAAATAAAGAGTTTTATTTTCTCCTTCTCAGTCTGCATATCTTTTATTTCCATTTCCCTTCATTAGCCAGGGCTTCCATTATAATATTGTAAATCAATGTGAGAAGGGCCATCATTACTTTGTTCCTGATCTTATCAGGAGAGTTTTGACTTTCTCACCATTAAGTATGAAGTTGTAGGGGTTTTGTAGCTGTTCTTTATCAGGTTGAGGAAGTTCCACCCATTCTAGTGTACTGGGAGTTTTTATGAATGTGTGCTGGATTTTCTCAAACACTTTTTTCTGCATCTGTTGCTATTCTGTGATTTTTCTTTGGTCTGTTGAATGGTGGATTACACAGTAACTTTTAAATATTAGACCCAGTCTTGCATACCTAGCACAAATCCCTCTTGGTCATGGTGGATAATTTTTAGCTGCATTGTTGGATTGGATTTGCTAATATGTTGTTAAGGATTTTTGCATCTATGTTCATAAGAGATCTTAATGTATAGTTTTTATTTCTTATAATGTCTTTGTCTGGTTTTGGCATTAGTGAAATTCTGGCCTCATAGAATGAATTTGAATGTATTTCCTCTACTTCTGTCTTCTGGAGGAGACTGTGGAGAATTGGTATAAAATATTGCTTAAACGTTTGGTAGAATTTACTCCTGAACCCATTGGGTTTTGGTGCTTTCTAATTTGGAAGATTATTAATTACTGCTTCAATTTCTTTGGTAGATATAAGCCGATTTTGATTGTCTATTTCTTCTTGTATGAGTTTTGGCAGATTGTCTCTCTCAAGGTCTGTTTTATTGGGGTTGTCAAGTTCATAAACAGAGGGTTATTCTTAATATTCCTTTATTATCTTTTTAATGTCCATAGAATCTTTATGGTTGCCCCCTCTGTCTAATTTTAGTAATTTGTAACTTTTTTCTTTTTTCTTAGCCTGGCTAGAGGCTTATTGATGATATTGATCTTTTCAAAGAACCAGCTTTCGGTTTTACTGATTTTCTCTATTGATTTTCTATTTTCAGTTTCACTGGGTTTTGCACTAATATTTATTTCTTTTATCCTGCTTGTTTGGATTTAATTTGTTCTTCTTCTAATTTTCTAAGGTAGAAGAATGGATGACTGACTTTAAGTCTTTCTTCTTTTAGAACACATGCACTTTATGCTATAGATTTCCTTATAAGCACTGCTATCACTGTTGTTGTTGTTGTTGTTAGATGCCATTGAGTTGTGTCTGGCTCATAGCGACCCTCATAGGATTTTCAAGGGCCAGTTGTTTCTGGCTTGCCTTAGGAGTGGATTGCCACATCCTTCTCCCATTTTTGTGGTCCTGGGAATAGAACCCAGGACCTCAGAGA
This sequence comes from Pedetes capensis, assembly GCA_007922755.1. Taxonomy (NCBI): domain Eukaryota; kingdom Metazoa; phylum Chordata; class Mammalia; order Rodentia; family Pedetidae; genus Pedetes; species Pedetes capensis. The sequence continues at coordinate 12,302 of VMDO01030616.1, read as the reverse complement.
CTGCAGAGTGGTGCTCTGCCAACTGAGCTAAATCCCAGCCCACTGCTCTCATTATATCCCACATATTTTGATAAGTTGTATTTTCATTTGCATTTAGTTCAAAATATTTTTAAAATTTCTCTTGAGATTTCTTACTTAACCCATGTGTTATATAGAAACATATTGTTTACTCTCCAGGATTTGGGGGAATTTCAGCCATCTTTCTGTTACAGATTTCTAGTTTAATTCTGTTATGATCTCAGAACAGACACTGTGTGATTTCTGTACTTCAAAAAATTTTAAGGTATGTTTTATGGCCCTAAATATGGTCAGTGTTGATGAACGTTATGTTTAACTTTGAGAAGGATGCATTATCTGCTTGTAAATGGATGAGGTTGTCTCTAGATACCATTATATCTATTCAACTAATAGTGCTATTAATTCAACTGGGTTCATTCTGAGTTTTTGCCTGCTAGATCTGCCCATTTCAGATAGAGGAATGTCAGAGCTTCCAAATATAATAATAGACCTATGTATTTCACCTGGCAGTTCCATCAGTTTTGCCATCCACATTTTGATGCTTTGTTGTTAAGCATATAAACATTAAGGATTGTCATGTGTGCTTGAAATATTGACCTTTTATCATCACCCATTAACCCTGATAATCTTCCTTGGTCTCCTTTATAACTTTGTTGAAGTCAGTTATATCTGCAATTAAGATGATCACTCCTCCTTTCTTCTAGTTGGTGACAGCGTAGTACTGGGTATCTGTCACATTATACCTTTACTTTTAATCTGTATTCACGTTTATATTTAAAGTAGGACGTTTTAATTTGTTTTCTCAGTACTTGGGGGTTGAACCAGGGTCTTGCATATAGTTTACAAGTGCTCCACCACTCTGCTGCTCCCCCAGCCCTTTTTTTTTTTCATTTTGTGTCAGAGTCTCACAGAGTTACACAAGTGGCCTCCGCCCTTGCACATGTGATGCTCCTGCCTCTGCCTCCCAAGTTGCTGGGATTACAGGCTTGAGCCACTGTGACAATGAAAGTAGATTTCCTGTAGACAGTGTGTAATTGGATCTTAAGTTTTTCATCCACTGTCAGTCTCTGTCTACTCATCAAGACATTTAAAGTGTTGATGTCCAAAATGATTATCCATGTAGCTGAGTTAATGCCTACTATTTTTCTTACTGTCTTCTATTTGTTGTTCTGGTCATTTGTTCCTCCTTTGTCTTCTGCATATTATCTGTATTTTGTGGTTCAAACTGAGCATTTATAAGATTCCATTTTCCTGATTTCTTAGCATTTTGCTATGGTCTGAATATTTGTTTCCTTCCCAAAATTTACATGTTTAAAAACCTGACTCCCAGCCAGTGGTATTATGAGGTAGGCCTTGGTGATTCAGTTAGGTTATAGCAGAAGAACCCTCATGAATTGGATTGTTAGACTTACAAAAGAGGCCTAAGACAGACATCTTCCCTGTAAGGATACAGAGAGAAGGCACCATTGATGAGCCAGAAAGCAAGCCCTCATGAGAGCTTAACTTGAGGCTTCCCAGCCTCCAGAAACATACTAAATAAATTTCCATTGTTTATTAAGTACCCACTATGTACTGTGCTGTTATCACAGGCCAAACTAGGATCCATATCAATTATTTTTTCTTCTTTTGCATTTCTCAGTAGTTGCCCTAGAGTTTGTGATATACATCCATAACTAATCCAAGTCCTTTTTCAAAGTTCTTCAAGTCTGCTTTCAACTCCACTTCAAAGTTAGTGCTTATAATAAATTTTTTAAAAAATCTACCTTATGATGCTTTTTCATGTGGGTGGGGCTCAGTTGGCAGAGTATTGCTCTGCTCTCTATGAGGCCCTGGGTTTAACCCCAGGCACCACAAAAATGGGAGAGGGACATGGCAGCCCACTACCCAAACAATCCCAAAATAATCAGCCATTGAAAACACAAGGATCGCTAGGAGTCAGACCCAACTTGAGGGCACCTAAGAACAACAGTACTTTATTATAGGGCCAGACAGGGTTGCACATGCCTGTAATCCTAACGACTGGGGAAGTAGAGGCAGGAGTATCACAAGTTCAAGGCCAGAGGCAGCCTCCATAACTTAGCAAGACCCTGTCTCAAAATAAAAAGTAATAAAACAGACTGGGATGCAGCTTAGGAGTAGAGCGCTTGCAATCCATGTAAGAAGCCTTGGGTTCGACTCCCCCCACCCCAGTACTGAAAATAAAACAAAACAAACAAACAAAAAAAATCATTCACTAAAAAACCTTACAATGGAAGTACTTTATAATTTAACAAAAACTATGTTTCCCCCCCTCTGTCCCTTGTATCATTGCTATTCATTTTGCCTGTTCATAAACATATAAGCATACATATATACTGACACAAACACATAAGGATGTATAATGTAATTGTTGCTGTTAATTTCAGTAAAATTAAACTTATTAGATCAATTATGAATAAGAAAATTGATGTTTTGCCTTCACTTACCTTCACTGGTATTCTTCCTTTCTTTCTTCCTTTCTTTCTTTCTTTTTTTTTTTTTTTTTTTTT
>VMDO01030615.1:0-21096 GCA_007922755.1 Pedetes capensis | reverse complement strand
CAACAGGGGAAACACTATTGTCAGTGCTTCTCTGCTGTTCATAGGGTTTTCAATGGCAGATTGATTTTTGGGAGGGGGTTGCCAGGTCCTTCTCCCAAGCCTACAGCTTCTGGTGTTCCCAGGCGGTCTCCCATCCAGGTACTAACCAGGCCTGACCCTGCTTAGCTTCCGAGATCTGACGGGATCGGATGCCACAGGGGTATGGCTGCAGGACAAACATATAATAGATGCATGCTATTCTATGTACCAGTTTTTTTAAAAAACCATTCCTCTAATTGTTTAAGTTTTAGGTTGTTTCCTTTTTTTTTTTTTTTTTATTGAGACAGTCTTGCTATGTAGTCCAAGTTTGTCTCAAACTCACAATTCTCCTGCCTCAGCCTCCAGACTGTTTTCTAATTTATTACAAAAGTTTGATTTTTTATTATGTTGTGAGTAAAACAAAGTAACAACTTTGTTTTCTATTAGTAGGCACTCAGTATTTACTGAATGGATATATGATGGAATATTCCAAGTTTCCTGAATATCAATATTCATTTAAATGGGTCTCAATTTCAAATACATGCTACAGTACAGCTTCTTATATGGCTTATTTAAGTTTGAATTACCATGAAATAGCAATATAATAAATTTTATTTTCACTAGAAAACCTACAGACTTTAGCCTGTGGCATTATGGTTAGATGGCTTCCCTTGATGTGTATAAAATAGGGGCTTATAAATTTTGTTTATATACTTAAAGAATACACTAGTTGCTTGTTGATTTTCCAAATTATATTTCTTATTATATTTTTAATTCCTAGTTATTAATTTTTTAACTTGTTAAGCTGGAATGCTATGTCATGGATTTTAGAGATTTATACTTTGTTTAAAGTGAAAACTCTTGTGTCTCATAAATTTGTATATGTTTTCATTGTCATGTAGTTTGAGGTATTTTAAAATCTCCTTTATATTTCTTCTTTCCTCTAAACATAATTAGAATTATACATTTTAATATGTCAGTATTTTCCCACTCCCAAATAGCCATTGAAAATCCTATGAATAGCAAAGAAGTACTGAGAATAGTGCTGGGTAGGGCACATTGTCAGGTAATGTTTAATTCCTTATACTTAGGGTTGCTATGAGTCAGACAGGACTTGCCAGCACATAGCAACAATAACATAGGTATATAAACAATGAATACTTCTTATTAGGTACATATATTTTATAGTTATTTCTTCATAACATAATTTTCATCCTTATCTCTAATAATACTCTATCTTGCAGAATATTTCATCTGATAATTAAATAGCCATTGTGGTTGTATTTTTTTCATGTGTTATCTTTTATCCATCCATTTACTTTCAACTAATATGTGTATGTCTGAGACATAGCACCCTAGCATCCTATCCCACAAAATTTCAGAAGCTAAGTAGGGTCAACCTGGGTAGTCCTGGATGAGCGACACCCTGAAAATACCAGGTGCTGCAGGCTAGGGAGAAGAACCTGGCAAAAACAATCTGCCATTGAAAACCCTATGAATAGCAGGGAAGCACTGCCAGTAGTATGGGGCATGGCACAATGCCAAAGAGTGTTTCACCTCTTGTACATAAGGTTGCTATGAATAGGACCCACCTCAAAAGCATCTATCATCAACAACAAAAATATGTATATTTTTATATTTAAAGTCCATCCATGTGAATAGCACATAGTCAGGTCTTAATTTTATCCATCTTAATGTACAACTTGGGGCTGGGATTTAGCTCAGTTGGTAGAATGCTGCGCTGCAGTCTCTGAGGCCCTGAGTTCAATTCCCAGCACTGCAAAAATGTGAGAAGGGCTGGGCAATCTACTTCCAAGGCAATCCTGAAACAGTCAGCCATTGAGAACCATATGAGGGTCACTATGAGTCGGATATGGACTGGACGGCACCTAACAACAATAACAATGTACAACTTATCATTTGGGAATTTATGACTATTTGATCAACCTATTGTTGTGGTTCCCCCAAACATCTGTCAGTTTACCATATTGTGGGGGCTTGTGTGTGCTCCCCATAATTTTCACCAGGATGAAAATTATACTACCATTAGTACAGACACCAATAGGGTCATCCATGGTGGACAGGTTTTAGATGAGCTTTTAGACTAAGACACACTAGGGAGGAGGATCTGGCAACCCACTCTTGAAACAATTAGCCATTGAAAACCCTATGAATAGCAGAGAAACACTGTCAGATATATTTCTGGAAAATGAGCCCCACAGGTTGGAAGGAACTCAAAAAACTACTGGGAAGGAGTTGCATCATCAAATTACCGTCTACCTTAATGATGGAAATAGAATAAAGTCCCAGGAACCTCCATTTGATGATGTGGCATGACTCAAAATGAGGAGGAACAATTGTAAATATCCATTAATAATTGGAACATGAATGTAGGAAAATTAGAAATCATTAAAAGAGAAATGGAGTGCATAAACATCGACATTCTCAGCATCAGTGAGCTAAAATGGATGAGCATGGTCCATTTTGAGTGAGATAATCATATGGATCACTATGCTGGGAATGACAAATTAAAGAGAAATGTGGTTGCATTCATCATCAAAAACGACATCTCAAGATCTGTCCTGAAGTACGATGCTGTCAGTTATAGAATAATATCCATGTGCCTACAAGGAAGGCCAGTTAATATGGCTATTATTCAAATCTATTCACCCTCCACTAAGGCCACAAATAAAGATAGAGAAGATTTTTACCAGCTTGTGCAGTCTGAAATAGAATCAGGATGTACTGATGCAATCTGAATACAATCAGGATGTGCTGATAAATACTAGTGACTGGGATGAAAAAGTTGGAAAAAGAAAAAGGCTCTATAGTCAGAAAATATGGCCTTGGTGACAGAAATGATGCTGGAGATCACATGATAGAATTTTGTCGGACCAATGACCTTTTCATAGCAAATACATTTTTTCACAAACATAAATGCCAACTATACACATGGAATTCACCAGATGAAACATACAGGAACCAAATCGACTATATTCTTGGAAGGAGATGATGCAAAAGCACCATATCATATGCCAGAACAAGACCAGGTGCTGATTTTGGATCACACAATCAACTTCTCATATGCAAGTTCAAACTGAAATGGAATAAAATTAGAACAAGTGTATGGGAGCTAAGGTATGACCTTTAGTATATACTACCTGTTTTCAGAGACTACCTCAAGAGCAGGTTTAATGCATTAGACACAAATGATGGAAGACCAGATAAATTGTGGCATGACATCAAAGATATCATTCAAGAGGAAAGTAAAAGGTTATTAAAAAGACATGAAAAAATGAAAAATCCAAATACATGTCAAAAGAGATTCTAAACTTCCCCTTGAACATTTAGCAGCTAAAGTAAAAGAAAGACATGATGAAGTTAAGGAACTAAACAAGATTTGAAAAGGCAGCCGGAGAAGACAAAAACAAATATTTTAATGATATGGGCAAAGAGCTGGAGAAAGAAAACCAAAAGGGTTGAACATACTCTGTTTCTCTCAAGCTTAAAAAATTGAAGAAAAAATTCAGACCTCATGTGGCAATAGTGAAGGATTCTGCAGGGAAAATATTAAATCATGCAGGAAACAACAAAAGAAGATGGAAGAAATAAACAAAGTCATTATACCAAAGACAATTGGTGGATGGCCAACCATTTCAAGCAGTAGCATATGATGAGGAACCAGTGGTGAAGGATGAAATGAAATCTACCTTGAGGGAATTGGTGAAACACAAGGCTCCAGGAATTGATGGAATACAAATAGAGACATTTCAACAAACAAATGCAGCACTGGAGGTGCGAATGTGTTTATGGAAACAGATCTGGTAAACAGCTACCTGGACAACTGACTGGAAGAGATCTATATTGTGCCTATTCCCAAGAAAGGGGATCCAACTGAATGGGGAAACTACCAAATGGTATCATTAATATCACACATAAGCAAAATTTTACTAAATATGATTCAGAGGTGACTACAGCAGTATGTGGACAGGGAACCACTGGAAAATCAAGCTGGATTCAGAAGAGGGCAGAGAACCAAGGATATCAGATCAGTATTAGCTGAAAACAAAGAATATCAGAAAGGTGTCTATCTATGTTTTGTCCATTGTGCAAAGCATTTGTGTGGATTATAACAAATTATGGATAACACTTTGGAAAATAGGGATATCAGGGCACCTAATTGTACTCATGAGGAATCTGTACATGGACCAATAGGCAGTTGTTCAATAGAACAAGGAAATATTGCTTGGTTTAAAGCAGAGAAAGTTGTGCATCAGGGACTAATCCTTTCACCATACCTCTTCAATCTCTATACTGAGCAAATAATCTGAGAAGCTAGACTTTATGAAGAAGAATATCACATCATGATGGAAGGAAGACTCATTAAAAACCGGTGGTTTACAGATGACACAATTCTGCTTGCTGAAAGTGAAGAAGATTTGAAACATTTACTGATGAAGTTCAAAGAGCATAGCCTTCTGTATGGATTGCAGATCAACATCAACAAAACAAAAATCCTTATAACTGGGTCAGTATGCAACTTCATGATAAATGGAGGAAAAAAATTGATGTCTATGATTTTGCTTTACTTGGTTTTACAATCAACAACTGTGGAAGCAGCAGTGAAGAAATCAAAAGATTCACTGCATTGGGAAAATCGGTGGCAAAAGACCTCTTTATAGTGTTTGAAAAGTAAACATGTCACAATGAAGACAAAGGTGTACCTGACCCATGCCACAGTATTTTCAATTGTATCATATGGTTATGAAAGCTGGACATTGAACAAGGGAGACAGGAGAATTGATGCTTTTGAATTATGGTGCTGGAGATGAATATTGAATATACCGTGGACTGCCAAAAGAACCAGCAGATCTGTCCTAGAAGAAGTGCAACAAATGTGCTCATTGAGAGAAAGGATGGCTAGATTGTTTTATGTATTTTGGACATGTAGTCAAGAGGGACCAGTCCCTAGAGAAGGACATAATGTTTAGGAGAGGGGCAAGTCAACAACAACAACAAAAAAAGAAGACCCTCTACTAGATGGATTAACATAGTGTCTGCAACAATGGGCTTAAACATAAATAAAATTGTTTGCCTGGCACAGAAATGAGGAGTGTTTCATTCTGTTATATACAGGGTTGCTATGAGTCAGACCTTACTCAAGGGCACCAAACAGGTATAAGAGCAAATAATTTGATTGGGTTAATTTTCTACTGGTTTATCTGACTCCATGTCAATTTTCTTATCTTTTCTTCATATATTTATTTATTCCATCCAAGTTCTGGATTATTTGCTTATAATTAATTTCTCATCTTAATTTATTTGTCACCTTTTTAAAAAATAGAAGTGTATGTTATTTTTTACTGGCAACTATATTTTATTTTACTTAGTTAATTTTACATTACTGGGGAAGTTGAACTCAGGACCTTTCCTAACTAGGCAAGTATTCTATCACTGAACTGCATCCTCAGTCCCTTTTTTAGTTTTTATTTTGAGACAAGTTCTTGCTAAATTGTGCAGTCTGCTTCTGGTGTTGAATTTTTAACCTCCTGTCTCAGACATAGCTGTTGCTGAGATTATAGGAGTGTGCTATGGCACCTGGTTTTCTTACCAAAGGTCTTAAAATAATTCTGACCCTTGGTTTAATGTTATCTACTGTTTTACTTCTGTCTTCCTTCAAAACTCTTTTAAGTAAAATCATTTTTATACATATCATTAAATTTCACCAAAAGTATAACTTACTAACTACCAAATTACTAAGAAATTTCTTTACTTATCTTTTCTATCATATTGTGGCAATTTTCTTCAACAAGTTATTCTAAGTTGTAAATTTTGTGGGTTTTGTCTGTAACATATTGTTATTTGAGCCTATATCCTGAAAACACACACACACACACACACACACACACACACACACACACACAATTAATACTTGTTTAGAAGAGCTAGAGCTTAAATACCTCACTAACTTACAGGAATTTACACTCTCACACAAATAAAATTGCTATAGCTTAATTGTTGCTTTGAAGAATAGGCATTGCAAATAAAGGGGATATAATCGCATCATCTATTAGTAACATTACAAGAATGGCCTTAAACTTCCAGCACTTTGATTAATGATAGAAAAATTCATTTAAATGAAAACATTTGATTTTTATATATGAATATATACATATACAGATAAAAACTATATTTTTATGTGAATAAACATGTACACACATCCTGCATCTTTAGAACACAGAATTATATTATTTTCTGTGCAATATATTTCTTTCTTACAAATCAACTCATTAAAAATCCTTCTGCCTCAGCTTCTGGCACAACATATCCAGTTTATAATGAAAATTAGATGTAAGAAAAACAGAAGTATGTGTCATAGAAGGGAAAAAAACATTTCCTAAATTTGGGCAATTATTTTTCCCAGTTTATGTGTGTACAATATATATTTTATGTACTCAGTATAAAAAAATCTTTGGTCTCATTTAGAGCTATGTAGAACATGAAACCCACACCTTACTTTCTGTCAAGTGAGTTGTATTATTAATTATTTCATTAGGATAGATGATGCTCCTGAAAAATTAAATTTTATCTTTACTCTTCCACAGCTGCTGTATCCCTCTATTTATCATTCTCTGCTTACTGTTAGAAATATGGTCACTCCATTTGCAAGGTAACTGAACATATTCTTGCCTTTAGAAACCATAAGAATTAGAGAAAGAAGAATATGGATGTACAAATGTAAAATGAGTTCTGCCAAGTTAGTTTCTCTGAGCATAATTAGTTTGGTGTTAATAAGATATGCTGATGAATATACTTCAATTTTTCTTTCCAATAGAAGTGAGAATGAGAAAAAAGTACAATTCTAAAAAGGAAAGAAAATGATTCCAATTTTATTCATGAATCCCAATGAATCCTCATTCTAAGTATTTCTGGAATGTCACACAACCTTGAAAGATGTAGATACCATATGAACAATATACAGTCCTATAATTTAGCACCTGTCTCCCATGAATAGACTATGGCATTTTCATACTTACGTGTAATGCAATATGTTGCTGTTTCTTTTCCCACTAGTACCAGGGAATATCTAGAACAGAGCTCTGTGCATTTTGAACTTGGCTGTAGTATGCCTGCTCTGAGCATCCATATGCATTTTTTTCCACTTTGGATTCATTTCCCCTTACATGCTTTCTAAACTGTAAATGTCACTGCATTGTTCAAATGTGAGTACCATGTAAAGAGAATGGGAGCTACAGGTTAATGCAGACCTAATAAAGATGACTTAGCATCTATCTAATACTTTGGAGGGAATATTTATAAGCAGCTAACAACTGTTTTGGTACAGTATTATAAGTTGCTGATAAGAGTAGAGAAACATGGGGTCAACACAATACTGTCCAGAGGGTATATCTCTTAATAATACAGAGGGTGTTATGCCTCAAAGTAACTGAGTGGGTAGCCTGAAATATGTAGTATATTATGAAATGTAGACTATTTCCCATTTTTCTTTCCTATTCACTTTAGCCTTATGAATTGTCAGATACAAAAGCATATACTTAGTTTTAGGTGCCAGGTTTGAGAGACAGAAAGAAGGATAGTACAAAAGTTTCATAATTACCTGAAATCATTTTGAGCCTTTATACACTGTGATCCTGAGAAATTCACAGGAAATTGTTAAGCCACAGTTTCATCTGTGAAATGAAAATAATAATGGAAATAGCTTCGATATTACTATAGAGTTATATTTGTAGGGCACTTAGTAAAATGAGTTTCAATATAAATGTCAGCTGTATTTATATAGTGTTTACAAATTTCTTCATTCTAAGTGCCCTACATCATGCATTCTCATCACAACATCATGAGGAATGTACTCTAATCATCTTCATTTCACAGAAAATAAAACCAAGGCACAAAGAAAGTAAAAGATTTGACCAAATGCACAGAAGGAATGTTTTGTTAGGTGCAGTCAAGTAGGACCTGACTCATAGCAACCCTAAAATGTACAACAGAATGAAACATTACCCAACATTGTGCCATATACATGATCTCATGATCTTTTTATGCTTGAGCCTATCTTTGCAGTCAGTATGTTTCTTCTAATTTTGAATCGTGCCACATCAGGAAAAAGAGGTTCCAGGGGTTTTACTCTGTTCTCATCATTAAGGTTGACTCTACTTTGAGGAAGCAGCTCTTCCCCAGTAGTCTCTTGAATGCCTTTAGCCTGAGGGGTTCATTTTCTGGCACTATATTTGACAATAATTCTCTGGTATTCATAGGATTCTCAATGGCTTATTGTTTGGGAGTGAGATGCCTGGTGCTTCTGCCCAGTCTGTCTTAGTCTGGGAATTCAGTTGAAATGTGTCTACCAAGAATGGCTCTGTTAGTGTCTGAAATACCAGTGAAATAGCTTTCAGCATCACAGCAATCCACAAGCCCCCACAGCACAAGCTGACAGACACATGGGGGAGAAGGAATGTAGTAGTCAAAAATTGGCCCCAACATGTGATTTTGTATTCCAACTCAGGCTGCTACATTGCCTCTTAAGGAAAATGGAACCTTGAGAAGACAATTTTTTTATCATCCTTTATCACAGTTCCTATAAATATTTGTGGCCCTTGTGGAGCCACCTCTAGATATGATATGACATCATTTCATTATTGCCTCCTATCTTGTAGAGGAATTTCCTGAAATTTATAGATAAAATTTGCTTTCATCTTTACTTGGATTAAGGTTAATCTTGAATGTTAAAGCTTGGGGATCAGGTTTATAAAGTACCAGAGCATTTAAGTCCTATGTAGCAAGAGTGGATAGATACTTTATCAGTACTGCTATTCCAATGGGTTAATGGCCTACAGCTTTTTTTTAGGGGGTTGTTGTAATTTTTCACTTACTCATTTACTTTTGAGCTGACTATTTTAAGGACAAAATCCAAGGTTGACATGCAAAATCATTGTGTACAATCCCTATACTGATTAACTTGTCAGGGCGGGAGATTGTTTTCTCATACCAACCATGGAAAGAGAAGCAGATAGTTATTTTGATTGCTTGCCTTTCTCCTTTCTCCCTTTTTCTTAATGGAGATGCTACTGCTTCTTCCTCACAGGCTTCAATAATTTAGCTTCTGAATAAATGTGGATCAGAGAAATTGGGTAAAATAATGGAAACAGTACCCACTGCAATAGGCATGAGACACTATTAAACTTTGGATAGGTGGCTACATTTTCCATTGGAATGCCTGGAGTTTGATTTCCCTGTGGTTTGATCAGACCTTTCTATCTACTCACTGTGTAAAAATTTTAAGCAAGTCAATGTTTTGACTTAAATATTCTTATTATATTCTGGAATAAATACTCTTCAAACTTTTCTTTAATCTCAGACTATACCCTTTATTTTTCTCTGGGTTGGCTTTAAACTTTTTGGATCTTTCCTGCTTTGTTCAATAGCAAGTATGTCTCACATCTACAAACCAAATATTATCTCTTCTAAATTCTTAGCAGTGACTAGGTTATGACTCATTTTGCTGTATTAATTCACGAATGATCTGTTACATCACTGAGCTATTGTTATGACTATAGTTATATAACAAGTTAGAATTTAATGGTTCCTTGATGACTTGATCTATAGGTAAACATTGATATCTTCAAACCCTTCATGTGTCTTATATAATGATAGATACATCAACTATTTTCAGTAAATAATTCGATGTTGAAACCCTGGCTATATCTGAAAAATAAACTTACTACTTGGGTAAAGACAGAAAGAGAGGAAACAGAATTTAGTCAAATGACAAAAAACAAAGCAAAGGAACAAAAGCCTACTTGTGCCAAATATGTCAATGACAGATATGTTAAGGCTGCAACAGAAGGAACAGAAAGCCAAAAGATAGCTGTCTTCACCTAATATCAGTGATATTTTCCAACAACTGTAAAATATCACACCATTTTATTTTTTTCTTTGCAAAATTTGTAATGAATCTTGGACACATTCCACCCACAATGATATTAGCATTTTAAACTCCACAGTTATTTTGTTTTAATTTTACAAGATAGAATTATTTAAAAGTATAATTTATAGTAGCATATTTTCTTTTAGTGATTTATGACAAATTCAAACAATTAGCTTGTTCTCCAAAAGGCAGTTAGATTAATGCTGAGAAGAATCTTACTTCACTACACATTTATGTAAAAGTATGTCATCTCTTCTTAGTAATATCTTTATTTCTATAAGTTCAGATTTTTTATACTAACTCAGTATCTTCAGATTTAAGCTCTTAGTCTCACAATGTTTTCTCCTAGCCTCTGTCATCTACAAATGTCAAAATTGATGTAATCTATCATCATTATTACAGGTCATTGTATTTCCTTTGCACCTCTAATACCTGTTCTAAAATTTCTACTGTTTCATTCAATGAAAATGTCAATTAAAGCCTAGCTGTAATAACTGAGACTTGGTTTTACTGATTGTATGACAGATACAAAGTTAACTTTTTTGTTGAGAATATTCTTGAATGCTTTTACTTTCTGTTGTTCCACCACTATATTTGATATATTCCACTTAAAATTTCCATAATTTTTTCTGAGGTCTTAGCTCAATCCTCATTTGTATCCCCTTGCCAATCATTTCCTCTTCATGATTATTATACTTGATTTATTCAAAGGACCACATAAGGTTGGATCTATTAGTTTGAATACTACACAAATGATCAAATATTGAGCAATTCTGTCTTTTAACACCTTTGTTATCACATCAAAATATAGAAGACTCCAGTAATCCTAAAGGTAAATCTTGTATAATGTGCACATGTTATTATTGCAACTGGTATAGTTTAGAAGATCTGACTACCTGCTAGGACATGTCTAAGGGACTGTGAAGTTGTGAAACTGTAGGTCACATCTCATGTGTAGTAATGGAAGGTTTGGATACCAATGCTTTCTGGAATCATTGTTTATGTTCTAATTATTAACCGTTTTATTTTCTAGATTATTCCTAAATTATTACTACAATTAATCTCAGTGTTTAGGGTTCCTGTTGTATAATGCTCATAGAAATGTCAGTAAAATTTTAAAGCATCACTAGGCACAATGGCACACTCATTTACTCCCAGTTACTTGAGAGACTATGGCTAGAGTATTGTAAATTCAAGACTAGAGGCAGCCTGTGTAATTTAGCAAGGACCTGTCTAAAAATGAAAGTAAAAATGAAAAAGGGCTGGAGATATAGCTCAGTGGTAGAGGACTTGCTTAGCACAAGGGCCTAGGTTGACATACACACACACACACACACACACACACACACACACACAAATAAATAATAATAATAATATTAATAATTAATAATAATACAATAAAATTTTAGAATTTAACATTAGAAGCTCATGTACTCTGATAATCTCAAAGATCCATTATATGAAGTAATTTATAAGTAAATCCTGCTAAAGCAGGATTTGAATTGCAAGAACCTAAAATACTAGTGCCTGCAGCTATAGCCCTGTGGCATCAGATCCCATCAGATCTCGGAAGCTAAGCAGGGTCAGGCCTGGTTAGTACCTGGATGGGAGACAGCCTGGGAACACCAGAAGCTGTAGGCTTGGGAGAAGGACCTGGCAACCCCCTCCCAAAAATCAATCTGCCATTGAAAACCCTATGAACAGCAGAGAAGCCCTGACAATAGTGTTTCCCCTGTTGTACACAGGGTCGCTATGAGTTGGATACCAACTCGACGGCACCTAACAACAACAACAACAAAATACTAGTAAAATACTAAAATACTAGTAAATATCTTAGACACCAGCCTCCTTAGACACCAGCCTCCTCACTATAAAACTATTTTTGTGCTCCTCCATACTGTGTTTGTGTTTTTGAATACATGGTTAAAGCAGAGGAACCTTGGGAATCTCAGTCGTGCTACTACACCTACTTAGTAATTTTTCAGACTCTATGCAGAATTTCAGAAAGATACATTTGAAATTTCTGTAAATATAGGTAAACTACTAATTTATGCATGCCCTAGATTAATAGAAGTTGTCATAATCAACTTTAGAACATCAACTCTATTTAAGGAAAACTCATTTGTATGTTAGATTCTCTGAAGGCATATGTTGAAATATTTATTTATCTGGAACTTTAGGTAATTGTAAAATTTTCGAGATTAATGCAGTTCTTTGCAGTTTGGTGTTTTGGTTTTACAACAAGAACAATTTGCAATTACTACTTAAGTGAAGACAATTTGGGATGACTTAAAATAATTAAATATTTAATTGACTTGTTTTGCCTTAGAAAAGAAATGAGTAATTAAAAATAATTTTTAAAATACCTAAAGCAGGTAGTGACTATAAAGGAATATAAATTATGGAATAAATCTAAGAGAAGATGGGTGGTGGAATTTAATAAAAATTAAGACAAAATATATTTCCTGGCAGCAGAGGGAGCTCTTATTATTTCTTACTAGTACCCAGTAGCATGACATTTCACATAAAATTAATTATTTTGTGGACAAGTTAATGTGTTTGTCTAATAAGCACTGTTCATTAATGGAATGTAAAAGACATGAAAAGTATTAGAAGTGCTGTATAATTGCATGTTTTTTATTTCTATAATGTCAGTGATATAAGCATGTCTTTGCTTTGGATTTATATGGAATCCCCACATAGATAACCTTAAATACTTTTGCTTGAAATGTGTCTGTGAAGCCAAGATTAAAGTGCTTCAGTCTAATAGATTGATGTCTCATTATTTAGTTTGTTTTCTAAGTGGCACTAAGTGAAATTTTAATAGTTGGAAAATTGGTTGTCTAATCTGTCTTTGCCAAGCTAGTAATAATTGTTTATAGGATTGATACCAATATCTTTTGATCTATGTTGATTGAGGCATTGGATATGATTGTAGAGATGAAAAGTATGTTGTTGTTGTTGTTGTTGTTGTTGTTGTTGTTGTTAGGTGCCCTGGAGTCATGTCCAACTCATAGCGACCCTCATAGGGCTTTCAATGGTTGATTGTTTTGGGATTGCCTCAGGAGTGGATTGCCACGTCCTTCTCCTGTTTTTGCGGTGCTGAGACTTGAACTTGGGACCTCGAGATTGCAGAGCAGCACTCTACCAACTGAGCTAAACCCCAGCCCAAAAAGAAGTATATATGGAAAACAATTTTCACAGAAGAAAAACAGTAACACAAATAGATTGCTACTTTTGTTAGCAGCCATTGAATCAGGTCCAACTCATAGTAACCCTATCTACAACAGATGAAACACTCTCCAACACTCTACCATGCACAGAAATATTGTCAGTGCTTCTCTGCTATTTATAGGGTTTTCACTAGTTTCTGATTAAGTCATAATTAACATTTTCTGTCAAAAAACTTTGTTATGATTATTTTGTATTATACATTATTATTTTCATCAATATTATTTTTAACACACTTTATGTATTTATAAATACTTGGCCAATTCTGAAGATGTACAAAATCCTAGGATATTGCTTAATTAATCCTTAAAGACAGTACAGAGTGAGGCAGGAAAAATAGATACAGTTTCAACCTTGACAAAACTTGAAACATACCTGTTTTACAACATTGGCATGGATTAAAAAATTCAAAAGATTATATAAAATCAAATCAATTCTTCCTTGTGCCATTTTGTCAATGAAATTTTAGTAAATCCCCACTATCTTTCCGAATAGTTAGAAGACAATGAGATTCAGTATGAGTGGGCTCTTATGAGGGCTTAAGGAAAAGAGATAGAAAGATAAATACCATTTGATGGGTTAATGTCAATGGGTGTACCTGATGCTATGCTAGCAAATAGGTAGGGCTCCTAATTTGAATGGGGTACTGAGTTCCTAAACTTTGAGGTCTATGGCAACCTTGACCTTTGGGAGATGCTTCCTGCAGCTAGAGACAGAGCAAATCTTTTCCATTTCAATAGATCATGCTATGCCCTCTGATTTTCTGTCTTAAATCAGCTTCTCTGTGTCCTTTTTACAAAAGGCCATCCTAAAGGGATTTAATCCAAATGCATCTGCCACTAAGCTGCACTTTAGTAGAGAGTGAACAAAGGTAAAGAAGATAAATACTCAGGTCTGCATCTATCATCATCAGTGATGCAAACTTTTAGGTACCTATTTGACTAGTACCTGGAGAACTGATGAACCATTATTTTGGGGCTTATCTGTGAGGGTGTTTCCAGAGGAGATTGATGTGTGAGTCAGTGAACTGAGTGGGGAAGATCCTTCCCTAATCAGACTCATGTCCAAAGGCAAAAATGTAAGGCAAAGGAAAAGGATTCCCTCTTCCTCTCCTTCTTCCCCTCCCCCTCCCTTCTCCCTCTTCCTCTTCCTCTCCTAGAAGCTGGGACACTTTTTTCCCTCTGATATCAGAACTCCAGTATCACTTCCCTTTGAACTTCATAATTTATAGTCATGGTTTCTCAGATTCTCAGGCCTTTGACCCTTGACTCAAGGTATACCATGGGCTTCCCTGCTTCTGAGGCCAAGAGACTTGAATTGAGCCACACTGCCAGCATCACAATGTCTCCAGTTTGAAGATGGCCTGTCACTGAACTTCTCAGCCTCCATAATCATGTGCTGATTCTAAATCCCTCCTCATCCATCCATCTATGTATATATGTCCATCTGTCCATA
Source organism: Pedetes capensis (assembly GCA_007922755.1). Lineage (NCBI taxonomy): Eukaryota > Metazoa > Chordata > Mammalia > Rodentia > Pedetidae > Pedetes > Pedetes capensis. The sequence continues at coordinate 6,446 of VMDO01030615.1, read as the reverse complement.
CGTAAAAATGTACATATTTATCTTTTATCTCTTGTTGGTTCTGTGTCTCTGGAGAACCCTAAGTGATACAACATAGAGCTTTAGGAAATTGGTACTATACCCTCAAGTAGAATATTTTCAAAATGATGGATTCCACATTGAATAACTGCACAATATACCTTCTAAATATTGTTCAACATATAGAACTTCAGAGAACTTTCCTTCCCCTTCCTTCTCTCCCCTTCTTTCTCTCCCCTTCCTTCCTTCCTTCCTTCTTTCTTTCCTTCCTTCCTTCCTTCCTTCCTTCCTTCCTTTTTTTCTTTTGTTCTTGTGTGTATTTGGTACTTGCTTAGATATCTATTACGTGATTTTATTAATCATTGGAGACTCATTTATTGATTAGAATGTGGCTTCTGCTCCTGAAAACAGTCTGAAGTGCAGGGTGTGGTGGCGCCCACCTATAATCCTAGCAACTTGGGAGCAGAGGCAGGAGGATTGCAAGTTTGAGACCATAGGCAGTCTGCATAATTTAGCGAGACCCTATCTCAAAAACTAAAAAAATGGGGTGGGATTGCAGCTCAGTGGTCCAGCACTTGAAAGCCATGCAAGTGGAAGGCTCTGGGTTCAACCCCCAGTACTGCAAACAACAACAACAATAATAACAACAAATATAACAACAACCACCACAACAAAACAGTCTGACTCAGAGGAAAGATATTCATTATGAAGAAATTATCCCAGTCACTCCACCTCTGATTTTTTTCTCTATACATTTTCTTTTGAGATATACATATACCAGGCTTCTGTTTCATTTTTACTATCTTATGCTTCCCATTCCATATCATTAAATGAGTGAAACAGGCCAAAATAGTGGGAAAATATATTCAATGTTAACTATTTCCTAACATTGTTGTTGTTGTTAGGTGCTGTCGAGTCAGTATCCGACTGATAGCGACCCTCATAGTGTTTTCAATGGCAGATTGGGTTTTTTTTTGGGGGGGGGATTGCCTTGGGAGTGGATTGCCAGGCCCTTCTCCCATTTTTGCGGTGCTGGGAATTGAACTCAGGATCTCAGAGACTGCAGCGCAGCACTCTACCAACTGAGCTAAATCCCAGTCCCTATTTCCTAACATTATCATGTATAAATTATGACATAACTTTCATTTGTGTTGACATGACTTTCTTTTCAGATCCTTTAATAACAATTTTTATTTATATCATAAGGTCTGTCAATAAGTCTGAAGGTTATCCCTTAACCTAAAATTAGAAGAAATATTCATTATCTGCAATACACAAACTATTTTAAAATTAGTGGTTTTAACCAAGTATCTTAAGTGGATATAGTAAATAGGTGAGGTCATTCTCAAGCCAGTGAGTTCTTCTCACTTTTGCCTTAGCAAAGAGTTCCAGGCATGCTGTACTAAAGATGAACTGAGTGTGTCCCCAAAGGTTCTTGTGCTAGAAGTTTGATCCTCAATGTGGAGGCATTGAGGTGGTGGCACCTTTAAGCAATAGAGCTGAGTCAAGGTAATTAGCTCCCTGGAGTTGCTGTTTGCGGAAAAGATTGATGCAGTTCCAGTGGGATTCCTGTTAGTTTCTATGAGATCAAATTCTGATAAAACAAGCAAGCTTCGCCCCCAACTCTCTGTAGCTTCTTGTCTCAACATGTGATCTCTTATCCATACATTCCTACCACTCTGATCCTTACCACTGGCTAATCAGGTAGTGATGTCTCATTTTGGACTTTAAACCTTCAAGACTTATTCAAGCTGAATAAACCTCTTTCTTTCATAAAATACTTAGCTACAGAAAACAGACTAAAGCAGGTCATAAATTTTCTTTATTTTCTTGAAAAATGTGGCAAAAATGAATTCCCAGCATCAGGTGGAAACCACCATTTCAGACTCTCTTCTGTTTTCCAGTCTATATCCTACTTATCTATCTATACTGCTATCTTTGATCAGTTTTTTCTTTCTCCTTCTGTAGAACAATTTATCACACCTGATCACAAGGCTATCTAGCAAGCTATAAATTTATTCTACCATCAATAACACATTTATTTATTTATTTATTTTGCAGTTTGTGGGGGTTAAACTTAAGACCTTGCACATACTTTCCCAGTGCTCTATCACTGGGATGCACTCCCAGGACATGTTTTATATTTTTTACTTTGAGACAGGATCTGGCTAAATTTTATGCAGGCTACTTCTGGCCTGAAATTCCTCGCTATTCTCCTGTCTCCACCTCCTAAATCACTGGGATTAAAGGCATGATCTACCACACTCAGCCTCAATGACATTTTTTATTATTAATAAATTTTTCTCATTGTTATTGTTAGGTTAGTCTGACTATGTACAAGAGAACAAAACACTACCTGACACTGTGCCATGCACACAATCTTTTTACACTAGAGCCCATTATTGTAGACATTCTGTTTCTTCTCATTTTGAGTCATGCCACATCAACAGAAGGTGGTCCCAGTGTCTTTACTCTATTCTCATCATTAAAGTCAACTCTACTTTGAGTAAGGAACTTTTCCCTAGTCATCTCTTGAATGACTTCCAGCACGGGGAGCTTATTTTCTGGCACTACACTTGACAGTGCTTCTCTGCTATTCATAGGGTTTTCAATGGCTAATTGATTAGGGATTGGGCTGCCATGTCATTCTGCTTAGTTTGTCTTAATATGGAAGCTCAGCTGAAATCTGTCCACCATGGGTGGCTCTGCTAGTATCTAAAATACTGGTGGCATAACTTTCAGCATCATAACAACACTCAAGCCCCTGCAGCATGACAAACTGATAGACATGTGGTGTTTTTTTCTTATAGGGAGGTAATCATTGACAAAGAAATTGCCTGCCTTGTGCCCTCAACAAAGTCATCAACTATAAATACTGATACTTCTACCAGATCCACAAAGGTTTATCACTGAAGTAGCAGCTATAGAATGAATCTTTGAATGAATGCACATCTAGTTCAATCAAACTAGACACTTTCTGTGCTATACTGTTGTTTACAGAACTGAAATTGACTAGGACAATTGTGTTGAAGTAATACAAAATGTAAATGAATTACTCATAAATAGAATACTTTTTCTGGTCTAGAATAGAACTTCTTTAGACAATATACCTTCCTCACCAGCAGTTAGCTCCCTGTGAGGAGGATATATTAGTTCATGTCAGGCTTTCCAAGTCCCTCACACCAACCTACAAAAGTCTAGTGAAGGCTTTAAGTAAAGAATGTTTCCTGGCCTTTTTGGCACCAAGGACTAATTTTGTGGGATACAATTTTTCCATGAACCAGGGGGGAGCTCATTCAGTAACACAAGTGATGGGGAGTGGTTTTGTAAATACAGATGAAGCTTCATTCACTCACCTCCTACTGTGTGGCCCAGTGCCTAACAGGTCACAGACAGATTTGGGGACCACTGCTCTAGAAGACATGTTTGGCATAGTGGAGAAAACATAGTGGAGAACTATGAGTGTCCAATGAATCCTGGTCCCACCCACTTGCTAGCTTTACAATCTCAGATAAGATATCTAATCAACCTAAAACCCTTGTTTCATTTGTAAAATGAAGAAATGTAAGGGCATTTCTAGAATGGCTAAGAAAGTATATTCAATATAAATAATGTGTGCAATGATGTGACATGTAATAGACACAGGATTGGTTATTTCCACTACTTTAGATTTCCTAAGTGAAAATGTGACTCTTGGGTGAAAGGTGCGGTTTTTAATCTCTGGCTCCACCAGCCCTCAGCACAGAATAGGCAATGCACATTGAGAAAGCATTGCTAGATTCTACTTGTTTCCATGACTACTGTTGAGCCTACCTGCTGTATGTGTACATACATTCTCATTTGCCAGGTATTTAAAAAATGACATTGTTAATATAATTATATAATATCTGTTTTCTGAAAGGAACTTTCCTCTGTAGAGAAGGTAGACAATTGTGGAGAAAAATCTGGCCAAAATCTTTCATGAATATTTGAAGATCAATGCAAGTTACATTAACCAAAAAGGATGTATTTGATGTAGAAAGGCACAAATTTCTTGAAAAACTGAATTAATTGCAGGTGTTTTCTGGAGTTAGTGACATAGGGGGAAAAAAGTGAGCAAAAGAAAAGAAAAGAAATTAAATACCTCTTTGATTTCATGTAGAGACAAGACAAACAAATTTAAACACCACCTGTAGTCATCACTTGTCAAGATAATTTTATTTATATTAGACTCTGCTGATCAAGATCCTTGGGACATCAAATACACAATTAAAATGAGATAATCATAATAAACAACAGTAGTTAAAACATCATAACAATTCACAGTGAAGGTAATCACCAAGGGTAGAAAGAAGCCAGTGGTGAGGGTCGCCAGGGCAAGGGCATCCTTTTCATTCAACTCTAGCAATCTCACCAATAATGTGCATTCCCTGGAATAAGTGTGTGATGTCTTGAGATCCATTTGCCTGGCATGGAGACTGGCATTACAGATCCTTTATGCTTCTTTGTCAGGATTAGAAAAGATAGATCATAACAAGCCCATACGCAAAGACACACACTGAACCTAAGATATTCAGTCATTTCCGACTCACCATCATTACTCCTTGCAGTTTAGCAGTGTTAGTGACTGCTGTCATTATCACACTGTTGTACTTCAAAAGAGCTTGAGTTGTCAAGGCTGCTGTTTCTATAAAGGCACAAAAGTGTTTCCGGCAACTTGAGATATTAACGAGGCTGGCAGCAAATTGCTGAAATGTTATGAAACAAGATCAATTGTTCAAAGATGTTACATTCTGTGATTGCCCAGGAGCTGAACTGGAGAATGAATGTGTTTAGTTTTGAAATCTTCAAAAGTGTCTTGGGTCACAAGGAGAAAGAGCAAATTCTGAAAGGAAGGAATTAAAATGGAACAAATAGTTTTCTCTAAAACATAAACCAACAGAAATTGAGTTTTTGAACCTGTAAGAACCTTTGCCATCTGTAAGGTCAGATATTAGAGAGTTTGTGATTTTGGACTAGAGAAAAAATATTTCTTTTTAGCAACATGTAAATTTACAATTTCTTCCCATTGTGAAAGTGGACAAAATCATAATACAAAGCAATGCTTACAAATTTATGGCTAATAGAACCAATAGCTACTTTCATAAGCATTACAATTTGTTGTGGATGCCTGAAAAGATTGTTTACACCATTACTACCTAGAAAATTAATGCAATTCTTAAATTTTTAGTGTTAGAGATTAAATCTAGTACCTCACACATGCTAAGGATTTTCTCTAACATTGAGTCACACCTCAGCCTCAAGTTTTATCACTATACCTGTAACTATACTAATAAAAGCCTGCAGCCATACCACTGTGGTGTCCGATCCTGTCAGATCTCAGAAGCTAAGCAGGGTCAGACCTGGTTAGTACTTGGATGGGAGACCGACTGCGAACACCAGGCACTGTGGGCTTGGAAAAAGGACCCAGCACCCCACTCCCAATAAACAGTCAGCCATTGAAAACCCTATGAATAGCAGAGAAGCACTAACAATACTGTTTCACCTGTTGTACATAGGGCATTGACTTCGATGACACCTAACAACAACATACGAAGAAAGGAACATACACACTACTATCATACAGATTTCAATGTAAACTATACTGATATTTTCAACATAGTTTGCTTCCTTTGTGATCAAAGCTAATTTATTTTAGATATTTAATGATATTTTGATAAGCATTTAAAGATCTACAGTTTTCAATAAAAAAAAGTTAATGGCACACAAAATAAATTAAGGATTCTTGATTTATTCTACAGACTAAGCAAGTCATGGCCAAGCAAGACTTTCTTGTTAGGTGCTATGGAGTCTTGTCATGTCAGATGCATGTTGTTGTTATTGTTAGGTACCATCGAGTCGGTATCTGACTCATAGCGACCATCACAGGGTTTTCCATGGCTGACTGTTTCGGTATTGCCTCGGGAGTGGATTGCCAGGCCCTTCTCCCATTTTTGTGGTGCTGGGAATTGAACTCGGGACCTCAGAGACTGTAGCACAGCACTCTACCAACTGAGCTAAATCCCAGCCCTGTCAGATGCACAATGACCCTCATAGTGTTTTCTTTTTTTTTTAATTAGAAATTTTTAATGTACATCATAATGTGATTCATTTTGACATGCTTTTCATTGTGACAATTTTCATATATGCAATTTGAAAAGCATTATTCATATAGGTTACCCCTTACCCTTCTCTATGTTTCCCCCCTCCCCTCTTCCTATCTAAGTTTCCCATCCAAGTCTTCTCTATCTTTTACTATATAGTATTTTTCTATATGTCCTTGGGTTCCATTTCTGTTTAAGATAGAAACTTTTCCTGTAGTGGTCTTTGTTTCTATCTTGTTAGAACAATTACATGCGATTTTTAGTCCATTTATATTGACTTCATTCTTATCTTCCCTCCCCCCCTTTTAATGTGATCTGACCTTTGAG
>VMDO01030614.1:0-21080 GCA_007922755.1 Pedetes capensis | reverse complement strand
TAAGAATTCTGGTTTAGTTCCAGCTCGTATTTTTACATAGCCCCTACAGATATTGCAAAGGACTTTATGAAGGATGTATTAAGGAAGATGTTTAGTTCTCAGGAAAATTCTTGTTCCTCATTAGGGCTTAAGAGTCCTCATGGAACTTTTGCATAATCACTCACTCACAGCTTAACATTTTGAATGAGGCTAAAGAGATCATTTTGCAAATTCAACAGAATTTGATTATTTATGGATTAGAATGACCCTGTCCTAAGAAAAAAGCTGTCTAAAATTTTCTTTAAAGTTTTACTTAAGAAGAATTTTATTAGACTCAAAACTTTACTCTTTCCAATTAGTTTGGGAGGAAAGCCTGCCTCATCAGATGTAAAATACACAGTTAACAGAAATTTAGCTTTGAGAAAGTATTTTAATTTTCAAATATACCTAATAAATTAAGTTTACCTAAGCTAAATAAACAAAAGACATATTCATTGAATCAGTATGTCTAAATAAATTAATCTATCGCAATTTTGCCAATTATATTAATCAACTAATTACACTAACTGCCTGCAGCCATACCACTGTGGGTTACAATCCCATCAGATCTCAGAAGCTAAGCAGAGTTGGACCTGCTTAGTACTTGGATGGGAGAATGCCTGGGAACACCAAGTGCTGTAAGCTTCGGAGAAGGAGCTGACAACCCACTCCCAAAATACAATCTACCATTGAAAACCCTATGAATAGAAGAGAAGCACTGACAATGATGTTTCATCTGTTGTATATAGAGTTGCTATGAGTAGGACACCAAAAACAGCACCTAACAACAACAATTATATTAATTGGGTAAACTAATTTCACAGGAAAGGTTACTAACTTTCCTAGGTGATGTCTGAGTTGTTATAAAGACCAAATATAAGATGTTAAATGATCTCAAAACTGTTATGTGGGGAAAAAAAGAGAAAGCATTGGTGATAACTTCACTACTGACCACTATTTATCTAGTATTCCTTTTACAGTATCATTTGACTATGTTCCCCAAGGCTTCAAGTGTTGAAACTTAATTTCCATTATAAAGTATTAAGATAATGGAAATTTAATCTGACTGTGGCATCCAGGTTGTTAATGAGTCCTCCTCCAATCTTGATGCCATGTTCTTCATGAAGTCTAGCTTCTTGGGTAATTTGTTCAGCATAGAAATTGAAGAGATTTAGTGAAAGTATACAGCCCTAGCACACACCTTTCACAACTTTAAATCAGGCAGTGTTTCCTTGTTCTATCGGAACAACTGCCTCCTGGTTCGTGTATAGATTCCTCACAAGTATAACTAGGTGCTCTTGTATTCCCATTCTTTGAAGTGTTATCCACAATTTGTTATGATCCACACAGGCAAATGCCTTTGCATAGTCAATAAAACATAGATATATATCTTTCTGATATCCTCTGCTACTGGCTAATATCCATCTGACATCAGCAATGATGTCCCTAGTTCCCCACCCTTTTCTGAATCCCACTTGATTTTCCAGTAATTCCCTGTCTATATACTGCTGCAGTCACTTTTGAATGATCTTTAGTAAAATTATGCTTGTGTGCAATATTAATGATATTGTCTGAGAGTTTGCACATTCAGTTGGATCCCCTTTTTTGGGAATAGGTACAAATATGGATCTATTCCAGTCAGTTGGCCAGGTAGCTGTTTTCCAAATCTGTTGGTATAAGCATGTTAGTACCTCCAGGCCTGCATCTGTTTGTTTAAACATCTCTATTGGTATTCCATTAATTCCTGGTGGTTTGTGTTTTGCCAGGAATTTCAAGGCAGCTTCTGCTTTGTCCTTCCATACCATGAGCAACCTAATTTGTGCAGATGACATAACTCTGCTTCCTGAAAGTGAAGAGAATTTGAAACATATACTGATAAAGATCAAATAACATAGTCTTTGGGACGCATTGGGACTAAACATCAACAAAACAAAAATCTTTACAACTGAGTAAGCATGCACCTTCACAATAAATGAAGAAAAGACTGAGGTTGTCCAGGATTTTGCTTTACTTGGTTCCACAATCAACACCTGTGGAAGCAGCAGTCAAGAAATCAAAAGACATATTGCTTTGGGAAAAGCTGCAGCAAAAGATCTTTTTAAAGTATTGAAAAGATGTCACTTTGAAGACAAAGGTACGCCTGACTCATGCCATGGTATTTTCAGTCGCATCTTATGGTGAAAGCTGGACACTGAATAAGGGAGACAGAAGAAGAATTGAAGTTTTTTAATTATAGTGCTGGAGATGTCTACTGGACTGCCAAAAGCACCAACAGATTTGTCCTAGAAGAAGTGCCACCAGAGTGCTCCTTGGAAGCAAAGGATGGCTAGGCTGCATCTTACATTTTTTGGACATGTAGTCAGGAGAGACCAATCCCTGGAGAGGGACATCATGTTTAGGATAGTGGCAGGTCAATGAAAAGAAGGTAAACCCTCCAACCAATGGATTGACACAGTGTCTGCAACAATGGGCTTAAACATAAGTAAGATCATGTGCCTGGCACAGAATCGGGAAGTGTTTTGATCTGCTGTACATAGGGTTTCTATGAGTTGGACTCAACCTGATGGCATCTACCAATAACAACAACATAGTGTCTAGAGAAGGGGCCTTTGGGAGGTGGTTAAGATTAGATAAAGTCACTAAGGTGATGCTCCCATGACTGCATCCTGCTGGTTTTAGAAGAAGAGAGACCAGAAGAAACATGCACACATAGGCATGACATCCACCCCTGCCCTGTGATGCTCTGCATCCTTCAGAACTCTGTCAGCAAGAAGCCCATTACCAGATATGGCCCCTTGACCATGGACCAAAACTGTGCGCCAAAATATACCTCTTCCCTTTATAACTTGCCCAGACGGCAGTATTGTATTAGCAACAGAAAACACCCTCATACATCATGAACTGTGCCCATGTCACATATCATCATGGTTAGTACTAACAACTCTCTAAGAAGGATGTTATTTTCACCTCATTTTTCAGGTAAAGAAAGTGACACTTAGTAAAGTTAGCGATCCATTTGCCCAAGGTCAAAAAGTCAGAAAATGGCAAAGCTAGAACTTCAAACTTGTATCTGACTGAAGACTACACTCGATGTATGTATTAGACATCATTCCCAGTTCTCCTTCCTTTCTTCCTCACTCCTTTTTTTCCTCCTTCTTCCATCTATTCTTCTATTCCTCTTTCTTCTTTCTCAATTATGGGCCAAGGCAAAAATATCTAGAGAAACATCTTTTCCCTTTCTTCCAAGACTCTCTTCTATAAACCTCTGCCATCTATTTTCCTTTTTTCCCTCCTCCTCCTTCCTTCCATTTGTAAAGGTTATGTGTTAATGAGGGGAGAAATTCATTTGCTCTCTGTTTATACCTCCAGTTCATCTAAAAATATAAATGACCAGTGCATAACAGACCAACCTTTGACTAACAACGCAATCACTGGACTCTTCATTCTATGAAGCTTGAACTTGTTAAGCACCTCCAGCAGCAAGAAAATCCTGGTCCTGTTGAAGAAGTGATAGCAGAACTACAAGAGCAAGCCGCTGCAAAGGGAGAAAACACCTTTTGATCTCATTTGATTTGGTCATACTCATAGATAAATACAGGTTGAATCAAAATAAAGTCAAGATAAAACAAAGGATCCCAAAGGAAATAAATCCTTTGATAACATTTAAAAGTACAGAAATAGGTGCAGTGGCACACACCTGTAATCCCAGTGACTTGAGCAGCAGAGGCAGGAGCATGGCAAGTTGGAGGCCAGAAGCAGCCTGTGTAACTTAGCAAGACTCTGAATCAAAATAAGAAATAAAAAGGGCTCTGGGGGCTGCAGCTCAGTGGTAGAGCACTTACAAAATATTCACAAGGACTTGGTTTCGCCTCACTAGTAACAAAAGATTAATTATTTAATAATAATTGAATACAGAAATATAGCTATTACTGGCAAGTTTACAGCTCTATTTCTTCCAAGTATATGCTGTATGATCAAAAACCCGGGCATATGTTAGCCATTTAAACTAACTTGGAGCTGATGGGAGAAGAAAGAAGGGAGAGGAGGAACAAGAAGGAGTGAGGAATGAGAGAGAGGGCAACCTCAAAGTAAACAGCCCAACTTTAATAGTTCAGGAAATAATTATAATAATACCAATAATACCAAGAATGGTAATGATACAAATGGGCTAGAAAATTCATGTAATAATACTGACAATGTAAAAGGATAGATCAATCACTACAGAAAATATTTTGACCTTAAACATAATTGGGATCCCAGGATATATAGAAAAATATTCCCACAAAAAGTCATCCAAGTGGAATAGAGGCTTTTGTTAGTGTGGGGGGGGGGAGGAAGTGCACAAAAGGGTAAGGGGGAACTTATCTGTGCAATGTACAATGAGACGCATATATGGAAATGCCACAATGAAATGCATGTCAAAATGAAACACATTAAGTTGTACATTAAAAATTTCCAATAAAAAACTAACCTGGAACTACAAATATTGCACGAGACTTATCAAAATGGGCAATATAGCATTTCTTCCTTACTGAAGACTTGGCCTCAAGACTTTTCAAGCTTTCTCTCTCTTTAATTGCTATCTGTTTAGGTTCATCTTCCTATTCTCCATGAAAAGGCATCTTTTCAAACTTTGGTAGTAACTATAATGGGGGAGGCACCATCTGATAGCAGGGTGTTATTTACTAATTGTATGGTCTTGTCTAGTCACTTAGAAGTCCCTGAATCTCAGTCTCCAAACTTTTAAAATAAGTGGGTTGGCATTTAGTTACATGCCAACTCTGAAAAATATGGGCTAATTAAAACCTAACATTATTGAGTTTTTTCCACTCACTTCTATAATTGACCTTGTTTATAGCTGTATTAGCCCACAATGTTTGTCTGTCTCAGAAAAACAATCATTTCTCAACATTAAATGTAAAAACCATATTTGTCTTGGCAGTTCACATTAAGTATAATTTTTGAAATATTTAAAATTACTGACATATTCTTTCTTTCCTTGTGGTATTTTTAAAAATTGTCTTCTAAAATTCAATGCGATTGCTGAGAAAGTCTGGAATTGGTACAAACCTAAAGAAATGAATAAATGCAACAGAAAAGACAGTGTCCAGAAACAATAACAAACCCACATGTGCATGAACATTTGAGTTTTGAGATAAATGTCAGTGATATCTAATAGAGTTAGTACTTTCTTCAACAAATGCTGTTGTGTCAATTGTTTATTTATATGGGAAACTAATGTGCAACTAATCCCTACTGCATACCAGACACAAATTCTTGGTGGGTTATATCCAGAAATGAAGAAGAAAGCACTAAGAATTCTAGAAGAGAGTATTACAGAATATCTTAATGACTTTAAATAAGGAAAGATTTTCTTACATAAAGAAAAACTTTATAACTTGTCTTGATATCAAATTTCCAGGACATTCAAACTTTCCAAGGTGCTTTGGCTATTCTTGGCCTTTCCCAATTTGATTAAGATTTAGAATCAGTATTGTTAATTTCTATACACAAAAAATGAAAATTTTGATTTCTATATTTTTAAATTATTGGTTTCATTTCTGTGGCAAATATAAGATTATTTAGAGCATCTATCTATCTGTTTTGTTGTTATTTTTATTTTATTTATAAATGCTGGTGGGGTATAGAGCAATAAATAAGTCATTTGATATATCCATTATGCAATTATTAAATTATGTTTGCTTATACATTCATTATCTTGCATATTTTATAGAACAGTATAAGCAAAAGAAGAAAAAAATAGAAATAAGAATTTTAATTAGTATATAATAAAAATTGTATTCAATCATGGATTATATTCTCATTGTTTTCCTTCCCCCCCTTTCATGTCTTCATATAGTAGCATTGATATCTTGAGATTTTCCTCTTCCTCTTTACCCCTCTACATTATTTCCCCGTTACTGAAACTATAAATAAACTTAAGGAAACTTGACATCTTTTCAATGCTATTTTACATTTAGTTAGTTCTTCTCTTATTTTAATAATGTCTTATTATCCTAAGAGTAAGAGTATTGAAGATATTTCATTATATTTCTATGTTTTGATGAGTTTTATGCTATTATAAATGGTGTAAAATTTTTAAGTTTTGTTTTCTGAGAAACTTACTGAGAAAAATACTATTAATTATGGTATGAACAGCAATCTTCCTAAATTCCCTTGTATTTCCACTAATGAATATTTAGGTTTGTTGGGTATGAGGGCTTTATGAATAATTATAACATCTTGGAAAATGAAACCTTTATTTATTCATTTTCAATGTTTATCCTTTCAGTATTTTACTTTATGATACTAACTAAAATCCTAAACAAAATGGTGCATTAAAAGTGATAAAAACAGGAAAAAGATTCTCACTATCTAAGAAGGAAAGCTTTCATCATTAATATTAGGTTTGCTCTAGGCATTTGTGTTTGTTTGTTTTGTTTTCTGAGACAAAGAGTTCCTCTGTAGCCCAGGCTTGCCTTGAACTTGAGTTTCTCCTGCCTCTGCAAGTGCTTGGATTGCAGCGATGCACCACTACCACAGGTTACGCAAGGTTTTTTATAGAATTTCTCTAACAGATTGAGGAAATTCTTTTCTATTCCTGGCTTTACAAGATCTGTAACATGAATAAATGACGGCTACTAAATGCATTTTCTGTATCTATTGAAATGATTATATGATTTTCTGCATTATTCTGTTAATGCTACAAATTACTTTGGTTGATTTGTGTATATTATGCTGTCATTGCTTGCCTAGAATAAATTCATCATAAAGCATTATCCTTATATTGAGCTAATAATTCATTTAGTATTTTGGCATCTATATTTAGAATGACACTAAGCTACAATTTTTCTTTCTTCTCATGTTTTGCAAGGAAGTTTTGCTAACTTTACAAAAAAAGAAAAAAGTTTTTTTCTATTTTTTCAAAAGTTTTTATATGATTATCATTATATCCTTCTGAAATATCTGCTACTAGAGCCTTCAGTTTTCTTTGGAGAAAAAAGGTAACTAAAGGTCCAATCGCTTTAATAGCAAAAATTTTATCCATATACTCTCTTCTGTCATTGTTCATAGGTTATGTTCTTTAGGAATTCATTCATATCACCTAAAATTTCAACTACATTAGCAAAATCTATTACTAATATCATATTCTTACATATTTAATGTCTTCAGTACCTATGCTGATGCCACTTTTTCATTCCTGACATTTATTCCTTATGATTTTTTACTGTTCCTTTATGGCAAGGATTTATAAATTATTTCAGTCTTTAAAAATTGTTTAGTTTTATGGATTTTATTTCATGTTTATTTCTGATTCCATTAATTCTGCACTTTACTATTTTATTCATTTCCAAACTTAATGTACTATTCTAACTTCTTGAAATGGATGCTTAGATCCTTGCTTTCCAGCATTTTTCTTTTTCTAATATGTACACTTACATGCTGATGTTTAGCTCAGTTGGTAGAGTGGATGCTCTGAGCACTCTGAGGCCCTAGTTTTGATCCCCGGCACTGCAAAAAATGTAAGAAGGACCTGACAATCCACTCCCAAAACAATCAGACATAGAAAACCCTATAAAATAACAGAGAAACACTGACATGGTGCTGGGCATGGCAGTGTTGGAAACTTGCGTTCTGTTGTACATAGCATCTCTATGAGTTGGACATGACTCAATGGTACCTAACAACAGCAACAATATGTACATTTAAGGCTACAGTTTTCCTTCTAAGCACAGCTTTACTTATATCCTACTACATTTTATAGCCTGTAGTGGTACCACTGTGGCAACAGATCCCGTCATATCTCAGAAGCTGAACAGGATCAGGTCTGGTTAGTACTTGGATGGGAGACGGCATGGGAACACCAGGTGCTGTAGGATTGAGAGAAGGACCTGGCAATCCACTCTCAAAAAACAATCAGCCATACAAAACCCTATGACTATCAGAGAAGCACAACAATAGTGTTTTCCCTATTGTACATAGGGTTGCTATGAGTCAGACACTGGCTCCATGCCACATAACAACAACTACTAACACATTTTATAGGTATTGCTATTATTCAATTTTTTTTCAGCATTACAGAGTTGAACCCAGGGCCTCACACTTATCAGGAAAGTGTACTGCCACTGAGCTGCATCCATATCTCTCCCCCTAGTCTTTTTTAAATTTTGAAGCAGGATCTCACTAAGTTGCACAAGCTGTCACTGCTGTCAAACTCTCTATTTTTTTGACTCAGCCTCTCAATTTGTCGGGACTACAGGTATTGGTATACCAATCTACTAGATATGCACTTGGCTCTATATTCTTTGGTAATTCGTGTTATTTATTTATTTATTTATGCCACAAATGTGATTTGGAAATATATATTGCTTAATTTCAAAAGATAGAAAGATTCCTTATTTGGCTTTTGTTATTGATTTACACAGAAATTGTAGGTGGATTAAAATACACCTTTTATGGGTATTTTCAACACTTTAACATTTCTTAAGGCTCATAGAGATAAACCATTGTTAGGTGCCATCGAGTCAGGTCCAACTCAGTGCCCTATGTATAGCAGAATGAAACACTCCCTGATTCTGTGCCAGACACATGATCTGATTTATGTTTAAGCCCATTGTTGCAGACACTGTGTCAATCCATCTAGTAGAGGGTTTTCCTTCTGTTTCATTGCCCTGCCACTCTCCCAAATACAATGTCCTTCTACAGGGGTGAGTCCCCCCTGACAACATGTCCAAAATATGTAAGATGCAGTCTAGCCATCCTTGCTTCCAAGGAACACTCTGGTTGCACTTCTTCTAAGACTTATCTCTTGGTTCTTTTGGCAGTCCGTGGTATATTCAATATTCATCTCCAGCACCATAATTCAAAAGCATCAATTTTTCTCCTGTCTCCCTTGCTCAATATCCAGTTTTCACAACCATATGATGTGACTTAAAATACCATGGCCTGAGTCAGGCACACCTTCATCTTTAATGTGACATCTTTACTTTTTAATATTTTAAAGAGATTTTTTGCCACAGCTTTTTCCAAAGCAATGTATTTTTTTTTTCTTGACTGCTCCTTCCATGGATTTTGATTGTAGAACCAAGTAAAGCAAAATCCTGGGCAACCTCAATCTTTTCTCCATTTATCATGATGTTGTATACTGACCCAGCTGTAAGATTTTAGTTTTGTTGATGTTGAGTCACAGTCCATACTGAAACCTGTGTTCTTTGATCTTTATCAGTAAATGTTTCAAATTTTCTTGACTTTCAGCAAGCTGAGTTGTGTCATCTGCATAATGCAGGTTGTTGATGAGTCTTCCTCCTATCATGATGCTACATTCTCCTTCTAAAGTCCAGCTTCTCAGATTATTTGCTCAGCATAGACATTGAAGAGATATAGTGAAAGGGTACAGCCCTGACACACACCTTTCTGGACTTTAAACAAAACAATGTCTCCTTGTTCTGTTCAAACAACTGCCTCCTGGTCCATGTGCACATTCCTCATGACTACAACTAGGTGCTCTGGTATTCCTATTCCTCACAGTGTTATCCCTAATTTGTTATGATCCACACAGTCATATGCCTTTGCATAGTTAATAAAACATGGATAGACATCTTTTGATAGTCTCTGCTTTTGGCTAATATCCATCTAACATCAGCAATGATGACCCTGGTTCCCCTCACTCTTCTAAATCCAGCCTGATTTTCTGGGTTCCCTGTCTATATACTGCTGCAGTCACTTTTAAATGATCCTTAGTAAAATTTTGCTTGCATGTGATATTGATGCTAAATCATATTTTTTAGCTATTTATCTCTCTAATAAGAATCTAAAAATAGGAAAGATGACATGTCCCACTCAGAGCCCACATTCATGCCCTAGGTGAACAATCTTTTCTATGCTTGTTCAGCCTCTATGAATGGCCTAGATCTAGCCCCTTCAACATGATAAACCTATCAGGTCCTGTATCCAGATATCAGTTGTTCCCAAGGACAGCACCAATACTAGCATTTAGCCTAGAGGGGCTGAGATGACTGGACTTGTCCTGAGGACAGGAGAAAGAGACAGATTCCCATACTAGCTGATAATCATCTCCAGCCTCCGCCATGCCTGCCCTTTGGAAAAGACTTCTTTAGAACACCCAACTCCACCCCAGTGATGGACTGTCCTAAAAGGATAGGCTTGGTCTAATCTGCCCTGCTCTGTTCAACATTGCACCAATGATAAACAAAAGACTTGTCTTAGTGAACAACCATCCTATAGCTGGAGGTTACCTTTACTACCAAATAAATGACCCCATTTCATGGTGACTCTTAAGCTCTGTGAAAAGGAGAGGCTCCCCATTTATTAATTATAAACATAACATATCCAACCAAGAAACTAAACTTTGCTTTACAGAAGGAAAGACTGAAATATCTCTCACTTTTTCAAGCACACCTCTCCACAGAAAGCAGCCAGACAGGACCATTCAATCTAACCCAGGTTTTTACCTTGGAGTTCTTGTACAGTAAGAGCTATGGCTGGTTTTTTATTCCATAGGCTTTTTGCAGAAAATCTGAAGGAAGATTATTTAAAAGTTTTAGAATAAAAATATAAGAAATACCATCATGATGAAATTGTAGGAAATAGTATCTCAAGTAAAATCCTAAAAATGCTAACTGCAAAAGAATTGATAAATCTGACTATATTAAAATTAAGGTCTTCTGCTCATCAAAAGAACCCTTTGAGAAATAAAAAGACAAACTAAAATTATGAGACAATATTTATAATACATTTTTGGTAAAGGGCTAGTATCCAAAATATATAAATATACAAAGAACCTTTTAAAAATAATGTGAAATGGGCAAAATAAACATTTCACATAATAGAAAACAATACTTGGCAAAAAAAAGACTATAAAATGGTACTAAACTTCATTAATAAATCAGGAAAATGGAAACTAAGGCCAAGGAGAAAGAATATTACACATCAATAGGCTTGAAAAAATTTAAAAAATTTAAGAGTATCAGTGGGGGCTCATATAGTGACACTATGAGTAAATTGGTACAGGCACTTTGTAATACAATTTCCCATTAATTTTCAAACTTAAATATTCACAGACTGTTTATTGCATTCTCCTCTTAAGTATACACCTAGAAAATATGTTACACATATACTGGGAGATGTGTATAAGATATAAAACAGTTTTATTCATAAACGCAAAAAACCTGAAATGGATAAATTGCAGTATGTACACAACAGCACATTATACATCAGTGAATCTAAGTTAATTTCAGCTACTTGCACCAATAATAAAGAATCATAGAAATATAACATTGAGTTTAAAAAACATTTTCCCTAGTATTACATATAGTGCATAAGTTTTATAAAGTCCAAACACAATAGAGCAATGTTCTGTTTAAGGATATCTATGTATGTGTGACAAAACTATAAAGAAAAAAATCACAGAAATGAGTAAAACAAAATCCAGGTAAAAAGAAAGGGAAGAGGAACGGGAATCATATAGGTATAAGCATAATGACATGAGTAATATTCCACTTCTCAAATGTCGGGGTCTATACATTTGTGCTAATTTTGTTATTTTATGAAATGCCATATATGTATTGCTTTATGTAAAATATCACATGGATTTTTAAAAGACAAAACTTAATTTTGTACAAAAATCTCTGTGCATGGAGAAATCTGTGTTTTATTATTTTAGATGTTCCAGTTTCTAAAACCAAACCATGTGCTCTTTCTCTGCAATCCCTTTCATTGACTGAACCTCAGGGGCTGTGGAAGCTTTTCCAAAGATAAATCAAGGATAAGGTGGGCACCAGATTGAGGCCTCTCCTGGGTTCTGCTGCAAGGTTTTATTGTATGAATTTTACTTCCTTGCAGAGTAAGATGAAAGATAAAAGATGGAGGAAGAGGTTCCAAAGGGAGATGGGGCATTAAAAACAGACAAACTTGGTTTTCACTACAATGGTGTTTGGGGCTTAAATCATAAAATGCATAACAATGAAAGTTCTGCCTTAGGTTTTCCATATGTAGGTTTTGACAGCAGAGGTTTTGAAATACTGCACATTTCAATCTCCTCAAATTCAACTCAGTTTTTCTAGTCTGGTCGGACTTTCTTCTCATAGGTCTCCATGCAAAAAGAAATACAAGACGATGAAGAATATTCCACCTTCTTCTGTTCCTCTCTTAAAAATAATTAAGAGGATTAGAATGATTTTTTTTCCCAAATGCCAAATATTTGCCTTTTTTCCAATACTGGGGATTTGAACCCAAGGCCTCTTGTACATGCTAAGCAAGGGCTCTACCACTGAGATGCTCCTCCATATCCTTTTTTACTTTTGAAATAGAGTCTCACTAAATGCACAGGATGCATGTAGCCTTGATCTTGTGATCATGTTGCCTCAGTCCCCCAAGTTGCTGGGATTACAGGCATGTGCCATGGCACCCAGCCTATGTGCCATACTTTAAAATAATTTTCTCACTGCATTTTTCCTTAACATTTTCTGGGATCAACTCACAATTTTAGTGTTCCTGGTCAGCTACAAAACTACCTTGCTCACATTTTCTCAAAAAAAGAAAAATCTGTTATAGATAAACCGCAATGGTGACAGCTGAATGTGGTCCTCTGGTGATGGTCTCCCCACAGACATACGAAATTGAACACATATTCATGCACCAAACTACCTTCAAACCCAGGTAGTAATCCAGATTGTCTACTTTTGGTGTAACAAACCTTCACTTGTCTGCCAGCTTGTCATGCTGTGGGGGCTTGTGCATTGCTGTAATACTGAAAGC
Organism: Pedetes capensis; assembly: GCA_007922755.1. NCBI lineage: Eukaryota > Metazoa > Chordata > Mammalia > Rodentia > Pedetidae > Pedetes > Pedetes capensis. The sequence continues at coordinate 8,285 of VMDO01030614.1, read as the reverse complement.
TATTCCACCAGTATATAGCCTGCAGCCGTAGCCCTGTGGCAACCTATCCCGTCAGATCTCAGAAGCTAAGCAGGGTCGGGCCTGGTTAGTACGTGGATGGGAGACCACCTGGGAATACTAGGTGCTGTAGGTTTGGGAGACAGACCCAGCAACCCACTCCCAAAAATCAATACACCATTGAAAACCCTATGAACAGCAGAGAAGCACTGACAATTGTGTTTTACCTGTTGCATGTAGGGTAGCTATGAATCTGATACCGACTCAAGGGCACCTAACAAAAACAACAACATTCTACCAGTATTTCAGATACCAACAGGGCCTGCCATAGTGGATAGGTTTCAGCTGATCTTTCTGACTGAGAGACTAGGGAAAAGGGCCCAGGAGCCCACTCTCAAAGCATTTAGCCATTGAAACCCTATGAATAGCAGAGAAGCACTGTCAAATATAGTGTCACAAAATGAGCCCCCCAGGCTGGCAGGCATTCAAGAAATGACTGAAGAGTTGCCTCCTTATAGTATTGATGACCTTAAGGATGAGAATGGAGTAAAGCCCATGCGACCTCCTTGTGCTGATGTGGCATAACTCAAAATGAGAAGAAACACAGTAGCTGAACAATGGGCTCAAACATAAAAAGATCCTGTCCAATGCACAGTGTTAGGTAGTTTCATTCTGTTGTACATAAAGTTGCTGAGTCAGACCTGACTCATTGGCACCTAGCAACAGGAAAAACAAAATGAAAAGACTATTGAAGACAGCAGGAAAGGAGGAGTTGCCCACATCACCCCACCCAGCATGGAGAAAGATACCTCCTCCTTGGAGGAAGGAGAGAGAATTAAATTCAGGCCTTAGACTAGAAACCCAATACTTGTTCTACCACAGTGAAACCCAGTGTTGGGCAATCCCTACCAACAGGAAAATACCTATAGACCTAGCCTCTGGCACTGCCTTAGGGCAGAAGGTTAACTGTAAAAACATCCCTTCCTAGAGCCTCCCATGGCAGATCAGGAAGAAAAACTTCACCCACTAGACTCAGGGCACAAAAGCTAATGCAGGGCTTTGTCTTGGTGCCCAGTGCCAGGCCTGCTTCAGTGAAAACCAGCTCTTGGTAGAAACTGATGTCTCCATGTGCAGGTCACAGCTCACAGAGCCTCGTCTCATGCTGGCATCAGGCAGAGACCTGCGGGGGTGGAGGATTCAAGTTTTGACCTATATGAATTCCAGCCTTGGAATGGGCCTGGGGCACAGCCACCCTTCTCCAGACTGTGCAGTCTGCTAAGGCTCTAAAGTTCAGCTATGATTCAGCTTATCATCAGCTTTCATGGTGAAAGGATTATTTCTACCACCTTTTCCTCAACCTAAGCAGCACAATTATCACCAGGCCAGTAGTTTCATTCTGGGTTCTAGAACTTCCCTTGCACTAAGCAGAACCCTGCATCCCCACTGGACAGATTTGTGTTTCAGCCTGCCTTACTGCTAGCTGTACTGCAGGCTTCAGTGTACTCCCAAGACTGTGCAGGTCCTTGCAGCTGTGAGATTCATATATAACCCAGCTTACCATTGGCCTAGGTAGCCAAGGGACTGCCTTCACAACTGTGTTAGATAGTGTGTGGCTATGGCAAAATACCTAACAAAACAAAATTGTGGGAGAAATGATTTATCTTGGGGCTCATAGAGAGAGAGTTTTAGCTCATGGATTCAGGGTAGGAATGGAGGCAGAGAAGATGTAGCAGCACAGTAAGGTCAGAAACCTTATTTCTTGGCAATCAGGAGCAGAGAGAGCTTACAGGAACTGAAAGTCTGCATAAAGCTTACTTCCACAAAGCTAGGTCCCACCTTACAAGTAAAGAACCACATCCCAAAGTTCCATAGCCTCCCAGGATAGTGCCACCACCTTGCAACCAAACATTCAAACACATGACCTTTGGGGGACATTTTAGATTGAAACTATAACAGCAGTACTATAATTCAGGCAGCATAACACAGTGCAGGACACCAATTGCTTGGGTGAGAGCAGAGTAGTAGACATAAGAATTTGCCCTAGAACTTAGTGCTGGGCTGGTGAAATATGGTACTGGGAGGATCCTAATGACTCCTATCATCAGACTGGCTTGTAGATGGAAATTCTGGAAAAGCTCCAGTGCCAGGGGACCACATGCAGCCTCAGACCATGGGATGCCTATTCCAGCTACCATCACCTATGACTGATCACAGTGGACTTGGTCCATGAATCCAACTCAACAATAGGAAGCCCATAGTAGTATGGGTCTTTTTCCTACCACAGTGATTTGCTGTTCTTGGTGGGATATCAGTTCAGGCAGCAATGGTAGCCACAGGTGTGACATTAAGACCCTGGCAAGACTGCACAGAGCTGGGAAGAATCTTAAGTGTCTCATCACTGACTGGCAACTATGGATGAGTAATCTTGGCCTCCTTCAGCACCGTGGAGAGGATTGTGGAGACAGGCTACTCTTTCTAGGCACTCTTCTAGTACTCTCTGAACAACACACCATCTTAGGTATGTTTAGGACAGACCCAGGCTTGAATTGCCCTCTGGTACTGAAATAGTAACAACATGCAAACAACAGACTCTTGGCAAGTGTAGACCTGGGCATTATCTAATGTTAAAATAGTAGAAGAGACTATACGCTCAGAGAAAATAAGCAGCCTGCTTATTTCTAGAAAGACAGGCACAAACAAAAAATTAGATTGTGAAAACTGGCATACCAAATCTTTCAGGGTCCAGATAGTGCATGCCAAGAAGCATCAGGACCTTCTGGGAAAGCAGAACCACACCTCATGCTCAAAATAAGATGCCAGAAACTGATGAGATAGTGGTTGATATGGGAGAAATCTCAGGTAGGGAATTTAAGATGATTGTTTTAAGGAAACTCAAAGAGCTTGAAGAAAACAGGGAGAAATTTTTCCATACTTAGAGAAACTTACCAAAGAAAAGAAAGAAATTTTGAAAAATCAAATTTTTGAGCCAAAAATATACTAAGTGAAATTTAAAGAAAGCATCAATAGTGGGATAAATCACAAAGAAGAAAGAATTCATGAGGTCAAAGACCGTGCTTCAAAACACAGTTGGTAAAGATAAAAGAAAAAAGAATGAAGACAGCATCCAAGAACTTGGGGATGGTCATAAATGAGCAAACATGAGCACTATTGGAATTCAAGAGGGAATTGAGACTGCAAAAGGGGTACAAAGCTCATTTAAAAAAATAATAAAATTTCCCAAACCTAGAGAAGGATACAACTACCTTAGTAGATGAAGATCAAATGTCACCAGTCAATTTTAACTCACCCAACTCTACTCCAAGCTCTCAAAGGTGAAAGACAAAGAGAAGATTTTCAAAGCCTCAAGAGAAACTAAACAAATAACACACAAGGGCAATCCAATGAACCTTACTGCAGAATTCTCAGCAGAAACCTTTACAGCCAAGAAACAGTGGCATGAGATTTTCATAGTACTGAAGGAAAAAAGATGACAACCAAACAAAGATATCCTTTAGAAATGAAGGAGAGACAATGATATCCCCAAGCAAAATCTGAGAGAATATACCTCCATGAGACTTGTTCTATAAGGAATGCTAAAGGAACATCTCTAAAGTGAAAGAAAAATGTATTAATAACTAAGAAGAAAGTATAGAAAGGTATAAAATTTACTGGTGGGACTAATTATACAAAAAAAATCAAAATACACTAATAATGTAGGAATGGCGCATAAAACATTCATATATTTAGCATGAACATTAAAAAACAAAAATAATAATTGCATTAATATGTTAAGAAATAAGCAATACAGAAAGATGTAAAATGGGATATCACAAAGTGGGGAGGAATACAGTATAAGTGTAAAGTTCTCTTATTAGTATATTTTCTCTTATTCTTTTGCTTATTTCTGTTCTAGCATTTGTTGTTGTTGTTGTTGTTAGGTGCCGTCGAGTCAGTATCCGACTCATAGCGACCCTCAAAGGGTTTTCAATGGCTGAGTGCTTCGGGATTGCCTTGGGAGTGGATTGCCAGGCCCTTCTCCCATTTTTGCGGTGCTGGGAATTGAACTCGGGTCCTCAGAGACTGCAGCACAGTGCTCTACCCACTGAGCCAAATCCCAGCCTGTTCTAGCATTTAATACTAGCATTTAAAAGTAGATTGTTGTGACCAAAAGATATATTGTGTAATCCTCAGGTAACCACAAAGCAATCCTCTATAAGAGACAAATCAAAAATACTAAGCAAGGGTATTGCTTTCATCAGTGTGGCCATGCCTTAGAAAAACAATTTAAAAGGAGGAAAGATCTATTTTTGTTCATGGTTTCAGAGGTTTCAGTCTGTAGTTAGCAGGCTCCATTGTTTCTGGACCATGACAGAGGGCATGGCAGAGAAAAGCTGCTCACCACATGGTAGCCAGGAAGCAGAGAAGAGACAGGCAGGATGGGGCAAAGGACAAGATACATCCTTCAAAGGCATACACTCAGTGACTTATTTCCTCCAACTAGGCCACACTTTCTAACATTTCAATCAATTCCAAATAATCTTATTGAATTACAAATCCATCAATAACTTAATCCATAAAGTCATAGCCCTCGTGATCAAATCACTTCCTAAAACTCCCACCTCTGAATATTGCTGCATTGGGAGCCAAGCCTTTGACACATTAATATTTTTGGAGGACACTTGATATCAAACCATATCAACAACAAATCAAAATGCACCATGAAAGTAAATCACCTAACCACAAAGGAAGACTGTAAGAGAGGAAAAAAGAAAGGAAGTACAACAAAACTAGAAAACTAGTCACATAATTGCTGTCATAAGACCTTACTTATAATTGCCTTGAATGAAAATGAATAAAATTATCCAATGAAAAGACACAGAGTGACTGAATGGATTAAGGGAAGAGGGGAAAAAAAGACAAAACTATATATTTTGCTTACAAGATACTCACTTCACTTGCAAAGATTCATATACATTGAAGGGATGAAATAATATATTATACACAAATGGAATCCACAAGAAAGGAGTAGCCATACTTATATCAAATAAAGTAGCCTTTAAATTAACAGATGAAAGATGATAAGAAAGCTTATTATACCAATTACAAAGTCAAATTCTAAACAAATAGGCACACAATACCAGAATATCCAAATGTATACATTTTGTTGTCATAAAACTATGAAAGAGGTGACAAAAATAAATCAAATTAGAGATGAAAATGGAGGCATAACAAATGACATCACAGAAATAATAAAGATCATTAGATACTATTATGAACAATTCAGGTCAAAATATTTGATAATCTAGAAGACGTAGAAAAATTATGAGACACATACACCTTACCAAAACTGAATCATGAAGAAATAGAAAACCTGAACAGACCAACAACAATATTGAACCAGAAATAAAAAGCTTCTTATCAAAGAAAAGTTCAGGATTAGATGATTTCACTGCTTAATTCTCCCAAACACTTAAAGAAAGACTGATACCAAATCTAAGTTATTCCCAAAAAACAAAAACAAAAAGAAGAGGACAGAATTCTTCCAAACACATTCTATGAGGCCCACATTTCCTTGATACCAAAATGTGATAAAAATACAACAACAACAACAAAAGGAAAACTATAGGCCAATATTCCTGATGAATATATATAAAGTCCTCAACAAAATACTACTAAACTGAATCCAATAGCACATTAAAAAGATCATTTACCATGACCAAATAGGATTTACCTGAGAGATGCAAGGATGGCTCAATATACACATATCAATAAATGTGGTACACCACATCAACAGGATACAAGACAAAAGCACAGGAAAATTTAATAGATGCAGAAAAAGCTTTTGATGTAATTCGACATCCCTTCCTGATAAAAATGCTAAATAAATTACATACAGGAGATATAGATATGCATACCATAATAAAGGCTATTTATAATAAGTCAACATCTCACATTATACTGAAGGGAGAAAAGCTGAGAGCATTAACTCTAAGATCTGGAACAAGACAAGAATGCCCACTTTCTCTACTTTTAACTCAACCTAGCTCTAGAAGTCCTAGAAAGCACAATCAATCAAGAAAAAGAAATAAAAGGCATCCTAATTAGAAATGAAGAAGTCAAATTGTGAGCCGGACATTGTGGCACATGCCTATAATTCCAGTGGCTCGGGAGGCAGAAGCAGGAGGATCGCAAGTTCGAGACCAAGGGCAGTCCATGTAATTTAGTGAGATCCTGTCTCAAAAACAAAAAAGTAAAAAAAAGTTGGGCTGGGGGTGCAGCTCAGTGGTCCAGCACTTGCAGAGCATGCAAGCGCAAGGGCCGGGTCCAACCCCCAGTACCACCACACACACACACACACACACACACACACAAAGAAGTCAAATTGTCATTGTTTGCAGATAATATGAATGTATATATACAGACATCCCCAAAAATTCTACCAAGAAAACTATTTATAAGAACTAAAAATAAATAATTAAATTCAAAAAGAACTTAAATTCTATATATGAATACAGCAAGGTTTCAGGATACAAAATGAACATACAAAAATAAGTTGTGTCTATACACCAATAACAATTTATCTAAAATATAAATTAAAAAAATCGCACCTACAATAGCTACCAAAGTAAATAAATAAATAATTTAGAAAGAAACTTAACCATAGAGGTAAAAGATTCAGCAATGAAAATTATACAACATTCATGACAGAAATTGAAGGGGTCACAAAAAATTGGAAAGATCGTATGTTCATAAAATGGAAGAATCAATATTGTTAAAATGTCCATACTACACAAAGCAATTTACACATTTAATGCAATTTCTATCAAAGTAACAATGACACTCCTCATAGAACTAGGAAAAACTTCTAAAATGTACATGGAACCACATATACACAAAAAAATCCCCACATAGCCAAAGCCATCTTCAGCAAAAAGAACAACGTAAAAGGCTTTACTTTATCTAACTTTAAAACATACTACAAAGCTTCAGAAATCAAAATAGCATGATATTGGCATAAAAACACAGGCATAGACTAAAGGAAAAGAATAGAGAGCCTAGAAATAAATCCTTGTATCTATAGCCAAATGATTTTTGACAGAAGTGCTAAGAACACACATTTGGGAAATGAGTCTTTTCAGTCAAAGGCACTGGGAAAATGGGATACATGCAGAAGAATGAAATTAGACCCTTATCACTCACCAGTTTAAAAATCAAATCAAAATACATTGAAAATTTAAATGTTAGATCCAAAAGTACTTACTACAACAAGAGAAGCAGTTTGGGACATTGGTAGGAACAAGGATGTTTTTGGTACAGGACTCCCAAACCATGGGAAACAAAAGCAAAAATACACAAGTGGGATTACCTCAAACAAGCTTCTGAAGAGCAAAGCAAACAACAGGGTGAAGAGAGAGCCTACAGAAGAGGAGAAATCTTTCCAAAATATACATCTGAAAATAGCTTAATATCCAGGATATACAAAGAACTCCAAAAAGTCAATAGCAAAATGAATAGCCCAATTTAAAAATGCATAATAGATCTAAATAGATATTTCTTTTTTTATTGGAAATTTTTAATGTACAACTTAACATGCTTCATTCTGACATGCATTTCTTTGTGACATTTCCATGTATGTGTTTCATTGTACATTGTACAAATAACTTCCCCCTTACCCTCTTGTGCACCACCTCCCCCCCAACCCCCACCAAAGGCCTCTCTTCTACTTGCATGTCTTTTTGTGGAAAATCTTCACATCCTATACATAGGACAGAGGACTGATTTCCAGAATTTATAAAGAACTAAAGAAAACAATACCCAAGAAAACAAATAACCCAATACACAAATGGGCAAAGGAACTCAACAGACAGTTCTCAAATGAAGCTCATAAGGCCATGAAACACATGAAAAAATGCTCAATATCCCTAGCCATTAGGGAAATGCAAATCAAAACAACTCTGAGATTCCACCTTACTCCAGTAAGAATGGCCAAGATCTATAAAACAAATAACAACAAATGCTGGCAAGGCTGTGGAGAAAAGGGAACCCTCTTATACTGCTGGTGGAGCTGTAAAATGGTCCAACTACTTTTGAAATAAATAGATATTTCTAAAAAAGTGACATACAAATGATCAACTGGTTCATAAGAACATGTTATACATCAGCAATCAAAGAAGTTCAAACCAAAACCACAATGAGATGTCATCTTACCCCAGTAAGAATGGCTATTAGCAAAAAAGATTAAAGAAAAATGCTGACAAGAATGTATAGAAAAGAGAACATTGCACACC
>VMDO01030613.1:0-21085 GCA_007922755.1 Pedetes capensis | reverse complement strand
GTGATTAATATTCCTCTTTTGAAGAGACAAAGACTCCTTTTAAAAATATTTTCTACTAGGTAATTCTTACTTCTATATTAGTTAATATTACACTTTATTAAATACTCTGTAGCCTGAATATATTAACACAGCAGGGAAAAAGTAATAATGAGTTCTTTTCTGAAATTTTGTACTGAACATATAGCCTTGATTTCTTTAATAAAATCCCTAGAAATGATTTTAAAATAAGATTAACTAATGAATGCAAAATCAAGCACATCAATAAAAAGGGATGCCTCAGGAAGCCAGAAAGTTGGAGAAACCTTCATAAGATGAAAATCAAAGGGATTTTATTGAGAAAGGAAAATAGTATACCCAAATGTTTGGAACTGAGATTTACATCAAGACCTACCTAAGAATTCTTCATTCCTGAATGTCCTTTATACCAGAGCAGAAAAGGACTGATACCCACAGGTTTGTTAGTGAGGCACAGAAACAAGATTAGTCAGGGATATTCATGTACATTTCTTGCCACCACAAACGAGGCCGCATATAAGGGAGGGAAGATGTGTTAGTCTTGTGGTAAAGAGGAATGAAAATGGAAGCTTGGATAAAATGATAAAATAATGCCCCTGAGAGGGCATTATTCCTGAGAGGAAAAGTAAGCCCAATTTTCTATACATTTAACAAAAGCCAATAATAAAGGAGAGATAAACCCAGTGAGTGAAAGAATTCACACCCAAGGAAACAGAATCAAAACAGCAAATGGGCCGGGCATGGTGGCGCATGCCTGTAATCCCAGCGGCTTGGGAGGCAGAGGCAGGAGGATCGCAAGTTTGAGACCAGAGGCAGTCTGCGTAATTTAGCGAGACCCTGTCTCAAAAAGAAAAAAGTTTAAAAAATGGGCTGCGGGTGCAGCTCAGTAGTCCAGCACTTGCAAAGCATGCAGGCACGAGGCCCTGGGTTCAACCCCCAGTACTGGAAAAAAAAAAAAAAAGAGCCAAAGGGATAAGTTTAAAAAGAAACTTAATTTGTATCCTTCGAGAGTAAAAAAGGGTTTGTGCCCATGAAGAGAAAGGACACCATCAAATGGAACCAAATAGCAATCTTAGCACAGCAGATACAGAACTTCCCATAAATAACAACTAAATACTGGAAGTATGTGCTTACAGAAATATTGTGAAGGGGCTGAGAATGAAAAAAAAAAAGCAGCAAGAAAATAGACAGAAGTTGACCTTCACAGAATACCACAGTGAGTTAAATTCACATTTGTCGATTTTTTTTTTTATTTTTTGCCTGAGGGTAGTGCTCAGTCTGCTAGTCATGAGGCTGCAAAGACTCAAGGAGAAAGGCACAATCTCATCTGCTTGGGAGATGGAGTATGACGTTTTGAACTACTAGATCAGAGGGATGGTGAGAGGGCTTGCCTTAAAGGAGGAAGCCACAGAAAAGGGAGACGTGAAATCTGCATATCGACTCCACTCAAATTGTGTTTGAGCGAGATTACAAGATTCTTAGGTACAGGCAGTACCTGGACAGCAGAGAAGTGAACAGGTTCAGCTGCTGCCTACAAAGTGTCTTGAATTTGAGCCCAGCCACATAATTGTCTGCTAGAAAAAATCCCATCCCTTTTCAAAGGAAGATGATAGAATCAGAATTTGTACAACATACATTTCTTCCTGAATTTGGTGAAATATTTAAACACAATTATCTCAGAAGCTCAATGAACCCTAAACAGGATAAAAACAAAGGAACTCATACCCAGGCACATAGTAGTCAAACTGCTGAAAACCAAAGACAAACCAAAGATAAAAAGAAAACTGAAAACAGTCATAAAGAAATAAGATTGAACACATTACAATAATTCAAGTATTGACTGTTTCCTCATCTGAAACATAGAAAATATAGAATTAAAATCTTAAAGTGCTGAAAGAAGAAATAAATCAATGCAGAATTCTATTAAAAATCTGGGGAAAATGAGACCATTTTCCTTCCTTCCTTCCCTCCCTCCCTGCTTGCCTGTCTGCCTGCCTTCCTCCCTTCCTTCTTTCCTTCTTTCCTTCCTTTCTTACTTCCTTCCTTCCACTTTAGTCCAAAAGTTACCTGCATGGGTGGTATTGGAACACTCTGGAGTGAGAAGGGCAATCATATGGAGGAAAAGTGGCAGCTCAGAGTCAAGTGTCAGACCTTGAGTTAAGTTTAAATAGATGTCTGGGTGAGCATAGTGATATTGGTTATATGCTAGACAATTGATTATTTAAGCAAATGTATTGAAGATAATTGGAGTCAGAATTCTCAGTGATGGACAAAGAAGGTATTAATACATAGGGAGAAATTTAGAATGTACAGTATTGGATTGGATTGGAATTGCAAATATCAGGGTATGAATTCAAATTTGTATAATCAATAGAAATAAGCACACCTGGTGTTTAGATCTTAGTTTTAAAATATCATTCATCAATAAAATGAACTAGAATTCCTTGGAGAAAGGTGGATTTGAGATCAGGACAAGAAAGTGCAGATGAGTCTCAAATATCTTGTTCACTAGAAAGTAATTAGTGCTTCAAAAAAAAATTATGGGAACATTCTAAAAGGATAAAGGTGGCAGCTTAAGAAGATTCCTGCTAGCCAAATCTAGAATAATTTGAACATCAAAATAAATAGATTAATAAAGAACTTATTGAATAAATCAAGAATCCATGAGCCTATACTTATGAAAAAATAAGTATAGAGAGGAAGAAGAAGCTCTTCTTTAAAGAAAACCAGCACGGAATAAATATAGAGGAATGATGGAGCTAAGAATCATTGATGTGTATTTAAACTAATGGGCAAACATTTGATGAGGAAGAGTATTTGAGGCAGGCTAGAGGGCATAGAATAAAAAGGGCAAACTGCCTGGCGGCTGGAGGCTGATGCAACCATAGAGTTTAGATAGATAGATAGATAGATAGATAGATAGATAGATAGATAGATAGATAGATAGAAAGATACATACACACATACATACATACATACATACATACATACATACACACACACATGATAGATATGTCAGATTCGGCTATTCTCCAAAAGCACAACATCCCAGCCCCCAGTCACTTCTCTTCAAATATAACAACTATTCTGATGTCCAACACCATAAATTAGTTCTGCTTGCTTTAGAATTCTGTATAAATAAAATTATGTGATATGGATGTACAGTTAGATTGAACACACCAGGATAATAAAATAAAGTGTGAAATGCCAAATCCATATTAACAATGTCTCTTGGGTCAGGTTGTATTTGACAACCAGCCAAAGGCATCCAGTGATTATAGGAAAAGTGGGTCATATCTGTGTTGACGTCTCTGTTTTCAATCTTAATGATTTGAGTTTATAGCTGGGATACTCATTAGAGAGTGCACATCCTTTAACAAGTAGCTTGAAATCTTGGAAGAGTCATGATGTACTTACTGGTGCTTAGCTGTCACAAATGTTGAAGGAGAAGCTGGGAGATTACTGGAAAGGCATAAAAAGTAGTTGATAACTGCAAAATACCAGTACAGAAATGTTCAAATCTGTCAGGTTGGGAAGTGGTCCTTTAAAGCAACATTTTCTAATTTCAACTTACAAAGTTTTCCATTCATTATATATATGATAGTTACCAATGTTGTTTAGAATATGATGGGGTCATGTTCTCCTGCATCCTGGAAGTAGCTATGTAGCTTGATCTGGACTGTAAAATGTGAGGAGAAATAACCTGTGTTTTTTTTCCAGGTGCCTGCTTTAAATCCCAGTGAATACCACATTCTTATCACTCTGTTAGAGTGATCACAAAGTGAGTTCTGAGTAAAAACCATGAGCAGAGAGCCCTGCTCACCTGCATTGCCCATATATTGTGAGTGAGAAATAATTTTTATGTGCATCAACTCACACGGAGTTTTGTGCTACTTGTTACTGTAGCATAACCTAGCCCAGCCTTACTGATGACTTCCATTTCCTTCTTGAAATGACAGAAAGATGAAATCACTGCATAATATTTTTCTTGAAAGAGAAGTGCTTGAGATTATCCATGTTCACCATAGTATTGATATGCATGATATTTATATATATATATATAACAGTTGTTGTTGTTGTTAGGTGCTGTTGAGTCATGTCTGACTCATAGTGACCCTTATAGGGTTTTCAATGGCTGATTGTTTCCGGATTGCCTTGGGAGTGGGTTGCCACATCCTTCTCCCATTTTTGTGGTGCTGGGAAGAGAACTTGGGACCTCAGAGACTGCAGAACAGTGCTCTAACAACCAAGCTAAATCCCAGCCCAATATAACAGTTAATGGGAACCATATGAACCCACTCAATATTCATTCAAATGATCACTTATCTGTAAAATCTCCAAGAACCTTTTCAGTATTATAGAATTTCAAACTATTTCTATTTATGAGCCAAATATCATTTAATTTAATTTAATGATTGACTAATGGGTAAGGCAAGACACATAAAGCACACTAATGTTGAAATACTGGCTGGTGAGGAGCATGGAGAACATAAGAGCTCCATAAGTGAGCCTAAAAATGCCCTGAGTTGCATCTGAGAGCCCTGAGAGCTGTGAGTTGCATCTGTTTCGTTCAATTTCTCCATTTGCACATCAAGATTACTCTAAGATTCCCAAAGACAGTGTGAAAAATTTAAGTGGTGCAAATAACATAAATGTGACTTTTTATTCATTGACAACAAGGACTATTCACATCTGCCAGGTGGTGTTTGCACACTTACAATTGCAAAAAGAAGCAGCTTCTTCTGCTTGTTGTCACTTAGCAACAACCCTCTGGATTCTACAAATAAGTAAATTGAGTTTTTAACTACAGAATGCAGCAATTCTGTGTAAGGCCGTCAAAATGATTCTCACCATTTTAAATATCATAATATATTGTTCAATTGTAATGCATAGTTTATCTATTCAATCACCCAAATCAAATATTTATGTAACTTTTGAGTTTCATTTGATGATAAATTATACATTTTCTTAAATAATTAACTTAAAATCAAATGCCTGTATCTTTCTTAAATTGTGAAAAGCATATGTGCACATTTCCCCTTAAAACTATTTCTTTATCTCTACCAGACAAAAATGCTTCCTAAGTAATTTAAAAGATGTCTTAAGATGCTTTACAGGGTTATTATATATTTTTAAGAAAGAGGCTCACAAATCAAATGTTTGCAGTGTTCCAAGAAGGCATTATCTTTATGAATATGCTTCTACAGTTGCAAATTCTACTAAATCAATTGTTATATAATATTAATTCTTACTAATAATTATAGTCTTTTTATGGTAAACAAATCACTTTTATATACTTTCCCATTTTATTCCTCTCTGTAGTTATCTGCCTCCCTCTTTTTTTTTTTTAGATAAGAGGGTGTGAAAGTTTTCCTGGCCTATTTTGTGTTGCTATAACAGAATGTCTGAAACTGGGAAATTTATAAAGAACAGAGATTTATTTTTTACAGTTATGGAGGTTGGTAAGTCCAAAATGGAGGAGGCCACATTTGACAAGAATGTTCATGTTGTGCCAATGCAGGGCAGAAGGCAAAAGGATAAGAGGACAAAAAAGAGGGGAGAAGGAAGCTGAACTCATCCATTTATCAGAACTTCGCTCTCAAGGTAGTGAACCCAGTCTCCATGATACCAGTGCTAAGCCACTCATGAGGGCAAAGCCCTCACGATTTAATCTCATCTTAAACATTCTACTGCTCAACACCATTTTATTAGGATTAAGTTCCCATCACATGTACTTTGGGGACACATTCAAAACATAGTGAGAGTTAAAGACTTGCCTAGCATTAATATTCTAGTGGGGAAGTCAGAATGAAACTTCTGTGAACTGCTTACTTGACACTATACCAGGATCAGGAATGAGTATACTCAAAAGTACTAGTAAGGATGTAAATGGTATGAAGAAGATTAAAGAAATCAATTTTTTTTGGAGACAAGCTCTCACTATGTAGCCCAGGCTGACCTTGAACTCACAATCCTCCTGTCTCAGCTTCCCAAACATGATTGGTCAAAAGAGAAAGGAAGAAAAAGAAGATGGAAGATTGTAGGATGTAAGATGATCTCTATACTTCCTCCTAGTATTTTAAGAGGTGAATGAAGATTGCTTTCTTAAGTACTTTACTCCCATAGAGGAAAATAATTATGTTGTTGTAAGATGCCATTGACTCAGGTCCGATTCATAGTGACCTTGTGTACAACAGAAAGAAACATTCCCCAGAGCTGTGACATGCCTAGCACCATGTCAGCACTTCTCTGCTGTTCATAGGGTGTATAACTTCCATTTATTAAACATCTTATATATACTTGTTGTTAGGTACTGTTGAGTTGGTGTCCAACTCATAGCTACCCTATGTACAACAGACAAAACATTATTGTCATGTTTCTCTGCTATTCATAGGGTTGTTTTTTGGAAGTGGGTTGCCAGGTCTGTCTCCCAAGCCTACAGCACCTGGTGTCCCTAGGCAGTCTCTGATCCAAGTACTAACCAGGCCCGACCCTACTTAGCTTCTGAGATCTGATGGGATCAGATACCACAGTGCTATGGGTGCAGCTTATATATGCTGGAAGCCACAAATATTTTAAGTCATTTCCAGTTCAGAGTAGTTCCCAAATTAGGGTTTATGATCTCCAGTTTAAAGATGGAGAAACTATGAGAGAGTGAGAGAGAGAGAGACAGAGAGAGAGAGAGAGAGAGAGAGAGAGAGAGGAGAGAGAGGAGAGAGAGGAGAGAGAATGAGAATGAAGGAGCCATGGTGCAAAATGCATTCTGTATAGCTCTATGTAAAGCCCCAATACATAACCACTACTGGCTGCATAGGATATACATTACATTGCAAAAAGACACAAGAGAAGATTAAGGATTTCATTGATTCTGTCATTGTTTTGTTGCTTGTTTGTTTGTTTTTAAATTTCTGACCTTTCAGAAGAAAATCCTCTGGCTGTGTATACTCAAATGAGAGGCAGCCTTTGAATTTTTAATTGTAGACTTGTTTATGTAGGAAGAAATGACCATGTCACAGAACACTTTGGGAGCACAGACGTAAATATTTTGTATATCATATATCCCTAGAGACTCATTTTCCTCTAGCCTGGGTCTGGTCTTCACTTTACTAAGCTGACATCACATTAGGGCAGGAGCCTACCTGAGAATGCACAACTTGCATTTCAGACAACATCATCATTTAGAAATAACCTGGGAAACCATTCTTTCTCTGCTTTAGGCATTTAAAAAGTTATTAATGTATCCCCTGACTATGTAAATATACACACTGACAAATCTTTCTGGCACCCAAAAGATCCCATGTATATTAATACTCAGTATATTTTCTACACATATTTGTACTTCATTATTATGAATGTATGTTCAGATTCACCATACATTACCTAGTCTTCAAATGCTATAATCACAGTCCTTCAAAAGAGTGAATTGCAATATACACTGTGGCAACCAATCCTGTCAGATCTCAGAAACTAAGCAGGGTTGGGCCTGGTTAGTACTTGGATGGGAGACTGCTTGGGAACACCAGGTGCTGTAGGCTTGGGAGACGGACCTAGCAACACACTCCCCAAAACAATCAGCCATTGAAAACCCTATGAATAGCAGAGAAGCACTGCCTATAGTGCTAGGCATGGCATAGTGTCGGGCAGTGGTTCGTCTTTTGCACATAGAGTCACTATGAATCAGAACTGATTTGATGCACCTAACAGCGCCTAACAAGCTGGAGATTAGCTCAGTTTGTAGAGTGCTGCTGTTGCTCCACACTTTCTGAGGATCCAGGTTCAATCCTCAGCACCACAAAAATGGGAGAAGAATGTAGCAGTCCACTCCCAAAACAATCCTGAAACAATCAGCCATTGAAAACCTTAAGAGGGTTGCTTTCAGCTGGACATGACTTGGCAGCACCTAACAACAACAATACAATTTGATTTGATGACAACATCTGTGACTTTATAGGTAAAAATTAACATTAATTTGTCAGTTTCTTATTTCTCCTCAAGGTAATTGGAGGCATCCTGTGGACTACAAAGCCAGGATGGTAAGTGCAAAAGCGATTGCAAACAAGCAGGTGGGATCTCAATACCTGATTTTGAACTATATTACAGGGGTATAGTAGCAAAAACAGCTTGGTATTGGCACAAAAATAGGTTTGAAGACCAAGGGAACAGAATTGAAGATCCAGAGATACACTCACAAAACTATAGCCACTTGATATTTAATAAAGGGGCTAAGGATGCTCAATGGAGGATAGCCTCTTCAACAACTGGTTTTGGGAAATTGGATATCCATTTGCAGCTTAAGACTGTTTTGGCTATATGTGGTCTTTTGTGTTTCTATATGAATTTTTGGATTATTTTTTCTATTTATGCAAAGTCTGTCATTGGGATTTTAATGGGAATTGAATTAAATCTGTAAATTGCTTTTAGTAGTATAGCCATTTTTACAATATTGATTCTCCCTATTCACGAGCAGGGAAGGTCCTTCCATCTTCTAGTATCCTCTGTGATTTCTTTCTTTAATATTTTGAAATTTTCCTTGTAGAGATCTCCAGGGTCTTTGGTTAGACTGATTCCTAAGTATTGAAGTTTTTGGTGGGCTATCATGAAAGGGATTGTTGCCTTTATTTCCTTCTCTTCCTTTTCACAATTGGTGTAAAGGAAGGTGATTGATTTTTGAGTGTTAATTTTGTATCTTGCTACTTGGTTGAAGGAGTTAATTAGCTCTAAGATTTTTCTAGAGGAATTTTTGGGGTCCTTTAGGTAAAGGATCATGTCATCTTCAAATAAGGATAATTTAACCTCTTCTTTTTCTATCTGTATACCTTTTATTTTTTCTCTGTCTGATTGTCTGGCTAGGACTTTGATCATAATATTGAATAAGAGAGGAGAGACTGGACATCCTTGTCTTGTTCCTCATCTTAGAGGAAATGTTTTCAATTTTCCCCATTTAATATGATAGTGGCTCTGTTATTTTTGTTGTTAGGTACAGTTGAGTAGGTGTCCAACTCAAAGTGACCCTACATACCACAGGTGAAACAGTATTGTTACTGCTTCTTTGCTATTCATAGCGTTTTCAATAGTGAATTGATTTTTGGGAGTGTGTTGCCAGGTCCTTCTAGATTTGTCATATATGGCCTTTATGATGTTGAGGTATTTCCTATTATGTCCGTCTTCTCCAGGGTTTTTACCATGAAAGGATGTTGCACTTTGTCAAAGGCCTTCTCAACATCTGTTGAGATGATCATGCTATTTCCGTCTGTAAGTCTCTTGATAGGTTGAATTACATTAATTGATTTTTGTATGTTGAGCCAGCCTTGCATCTGTGGAATGAAGCCCAGTTGATGATGGTTTATGATCTTTTTTTATGTGTTGCCAGGATTTTGTTGAGAATTTTTGCATCAATGTTCACCAGGGAAATTTGTCTATACTGCTCTTTCTTTGAGGTGTCCTTGCCAGGTTTTGGTATCAGAGTGATGGTGCTTTTGTAGACATGAGTTTGGGAGTGTCCCTTCCTTTTCTACGTTTTGAAATAGTTTGAGGAAAATAGGTATTAATTCTCCTTTGAAGGTTTGATAGAATTCTGCTGTGTGGTGCTCTTTGGTTTGAATGCTTGTGTCTCCCCAAAATCCATGTTGGAACTTAGTCTCCATCATGATGGTATTAAAGGTAGGACGTTTTGGGGTGAGGTTTAGTCACAAGGGCTCCATCCCTCCTGAATGGGATTATGCCCTTATAAAAGAAAGTTCAGACAGCTGTCCATTCCTTCTGTCTTTTCTGCTATGTGAGGACATAACACTCATCCCAGCCAGAGGATGCAGCAACAATATGCCATCTTGGAAGGAGAGAGAGAGAGCTGTTACCAGACATTGCATTTGCTGACACCTTGATCTTGGATTTCTCAGCACTGAGAACTGTGAGAAATAAATTTCTGTTATTTATAAATTATACAATCTGTGGTATTTTATTATGGAGACATAAGTGGACTGAAATACATGGGTATCTAAATAAGTAAAATATGGGAAAGCACTAGGTTACTTGTCAAGTTCTAGAAAATGAATTATTAGTCAACAATTGTGGGATGTTCCTTAGGGGCAAGATTGACACATTCCCAGAAAATCTTGAAAGAATATGTCTTCATGAACATTAATCTACTAAATCTATATACTCACAATCATACATGGAGGATATGTGGGGTACCAAGGTAGGCATAAACTTGTATCTGAAATATCAGATTACAGAGTTCCAACCATCTGTCTCTGGTATGCCTGGGGTTCCTGGGACTCGTCACACTCTGTTACTAAAACTGAGATAGTCTTGAGCGAAGTGTGAATTGCATCAATGATTGTGGCACAGAAACCATGAGGAGGTAGTGATATGAAGGGCAGGGGAAAAGGAGACACTTACTGCCACAGATAGGCACAGAACATGGCACTCAGTAGCTTCCCAGACAAAGGTGAAAGTTTCCGTGGCCCATAAACCCCCAGCAAGATCACTGAATTAAGGTTAACTCTCTTCAAGTACTTCAAGAGCTTCTCTTTCTCATTCTCCTAACTACCTGGAGCTTGTGACTACATATCTCCCTAGACAGTGGTGCAAATAATTGCTAACACAACCAACATACTGAGGCTGAGGCAAGCCTATATGAATAAAGTTCAGTTTCATGAGCAAGTACCCCCTTAATAAACCCAAACTTTAGGTCCATTAGAAATCTTACTGCAGCTTTTGTTACGGGCTACTCACATTTAGTGGTATACTTATATTGCTCCCAGCCTATCATTTATTTCAGAGCCACATTGCCATCCTTTTATTCAGAATCTGTAACGCTGCAGAGTATAACTCTCAAGAATTGGGGCCGTTTTTGAGATAGCTTACTCTATCCTCGGGATAAGCACTCTAGTAAGAGACACAATATATATGTTATAGACCCTGTTCTATCTCTAATTCACTTTTTTGGGGAAGTGGAGGTGGTATACAAACCGGATGTTCATTGAATCTGACTAAGAAATAAAATCAGAGGAAGATATCTTTTCATAAATAGGCTTATACATATTTCCTTTCAATTCCAAATGCTAGAGCAGCAATTTGCTGCAGAAATATGTTTTTCTGTCATACTTCTATTTTTATTGAGAAAAAGCTGCATAAGTGCTCAAATATCTTTTTTATCTGTGCTGGGGATGGAATCTAGTGCTTTACTCATGCTGGGCAAACACTGCCACTGAGCTATAGTCCCGACTCATGAGATATAATTTGATAAGATTAAAAAATGTATACAACTTTGTAATCACTACCTAATCAAGCTATAGGACATTTTCTTGAATGATTGTATCAAAATCAGTTTAGATCAAAATTATGATTTTTTTGAAAAAAATTAAACTTAATTGAGATAATTGCACATTCCATCCAGTTATAAGATATAGTTCTTCCTGTTGCCCTTTTATAGAGACATCTACCTACCTCTCTCAATTCCTGGTAACCACTAATCTGTTCACCATTTTTACAATTTTGTCATTTTACATTTTGCCATTTCATGAAATGAAGTCACATATTATGAAATCTTTTGATATTGGCTTCTTTCACTCAGCATAATTCTCTAGAAATCCATCCACAGTTGTTGCAAATATCAATGATTCCTTTCTTTTTATTGCTCAGTTGCATTTCATCATACCAGGTTTTTTATCTTAGGCAAGTCACTATTTCTCCCCTTGTGTTTACTTTTCTTATCTGATTCTAGAGGGACTTGAACTGGATGACATTAAGATTTTTTTACTGTAAGATATTTTACTTTATGTTTCTCATCTCCTTTAAAGACTTTTATGCTTGTAAATCACCACATTTTATAATTATGAAATACAATTCACTCTGTTCTGCCATCCAATCTGCTTGCAGGCTAAAGACAGGAATAGTAAGCACTGTAGGAGAGAGGGCTAAGTCAGAAAGGGTAAGACTGGCCAGCATCAGGTGTGAGTTGAATTTTCTTCTGGGTTTTATATCTGATAAGTGACTACTACAGCTAACCATGGGTTTAGGTTATAATGCCCTTTACTTTCTCCATAGCACCTAAGTGAGCTTCATTGCCTGATTTACATTATTAATTTTTTGGTCCCACCTAAAAATTTGATGGAGCAACTTTTTAGGCCCACCAAAGGTTGAGGTTATAACTAAAAGAAGCTTTCAAAGCAGTCTAAGTTTTTTAAAATTTATGACATTTTTACAGAAGCCATCAAAAAAGTCTACAAGATTTGTGAATCATGTTTCAGTTTAGTAATTATGCATTCTGTATGGGGTTCTGCCTGGTGCCAGTACGGAGACATGAGGAGTGAAATATAAGCCCTGATAAACTGCCATGAATAATGGAGACCCATATTTACATTTGAGAAGAAGTGAAGCAGCACTAGGTTGATAATAAACATCCTTGTATCCTCTCTGCTGGAAAATTGAGGCCTTCCCTACTGTGCTTCCCAAGCATTTATATATTCAGGGCAAAGTGACTATATAATACCTCCTCAATCTAGTCTCCATGCATTCTTGCTGAAAGGATGTTACCCTATAAGCAACTTAGAGGCCTGAGCCTCCATCTTTAGTCATTCAGAGGACCACTAGAACTGGGTTAATCATTCTGCATCAGTATTTACTTGTATTTTCACACTCTTATCTTCTCAACAAAGTTTTATTTCCCAGTCACCTAAAATTCCATATTCCATTTATTTTTCTTGTGTCAACTTTCTGTTTTCAGATGAAAATATCTCAGAGAACTGACTCCCAACTCTGGCTCTGCAACTCCACAGCATGTCTCCAATTGTCTCTAGAGGAACCAGAACACTTTCCCCAAACAAAATTCTAATTAATTCTTGAATGAAAAGCAGGACTGCTGGAGATAGTACGGCTGCAGGCAGAACTCTAAGTTGTTACAAAATCAAGCACTGGTGGAATATTCAATTTTCAGAAGGTTGGGAGTTGCTGTGACTGACAGAGTCTGACCTCGGGAGCTCCATGGTGAAGCCCAATTCCTCAAGTGTTTGCAGTGAACACACGCTCTCTAAAGATAAGTAGCAGCCATAGGAGGAAAAAGCTGCAAGAGATATTTAAGGAGACCATCCATTAGAGATTTCAACTAAATTGTTTAATTAGGGATGATTCAGCTTTTAAAACCAATCAGTTGTGTTTTCAAATGAAATGGTCAGGGCTTGGAATTATCCATAGAAACAGTTTTGTAAATAACTCCTCATTTCTCTGGGGATAAAGGATGCCCAGAGGCTGAATTAATGGTTTTAGTATGATTTTGGGGAAGCAAGTATGGTGGGGCAGAAGCCCATGGCTTACAGATATGAGGAACAGGATGGAGAGTTTTCTTTTTTGTTCAAAGTAGTATTTAGAATGGTCAAAACTTATCTTCTGTGCCTTTCTAGTTTCACTTTCTTACCTGTCTCTTTACATCCCTCTGTCCTAGTGAAACTTTCAGCTCATATTCAGCAGCCTATCCCCAAATGCTCCATGTTTCAGCAGATTGATAGTGCATAAGAAGAAAACTTTTCTCAGTGTTTCCTGGCCATATTGCGCCTAATTTTAACATTATTGTTGCTCTCCTTTTCAGATCTCTTCTAAACATTTCCACTTGGTATCTAACACCTCAAACTCTATGTGTACAACACTGGATTCTTGATAAATTCACCAACACCTTCTTCTACTTCATCTGAGATAATAACAATTCAATCATTTGAGCTTGTCTGGCCAACCACCATAGTGTCATGGTTGACTCTTCTTTCTGTCTCATATCTGATCCTTTAGCAAATCTTACTATAACCTCCTTCGCCTTTAGTAGAACCAACGGCATTTCCTATCAGGTTCTTGTAATGACTTGCCTTCCTTTGTTTCACCCTTGTCTCTATAATCACTTCCCAACAAAATTGCCAGAGCATGCCTGAAAAATGTAAGCAAGTTCATATCAATGTGCTGCGCAAAAGTCTCCAAGGTTTCGCCATCTCACAAAAAGCAATAAAAGTCTTTACAGCATCTTACAAGACCCCATGATCACCTACTTCCATCATTTTCCAAGTAATTTATTCTCTTACTTTTTTTCTCTCCAGTGCCTCCCCCAATGCTTTTCTCTTGCTATCACTACTGCTCCCTCCACACATAAGATCAGTTCCTGTCCTGTACTCTCTGCCAGCAGTGCTATCCCCCTGGTATTCACAAGACTGGATCTCTACTCCAACTCTCATCCTGGTGAGGCCTAAAGATCACATCTGTCATGGTTTGACTATGAAGTATCCCCCAAAGGTCATGTGCTT
Source organism: Pedetes capensis (assembly GCA_007922755.1). Taxonomy (NCBI): domain Eukaryota; kingdom Metazoa; phylum Chordata; class Mammalia; order Rodentia; family Pedetidae; genus Pedetes; species Pedetes capensis. The sequence continues at coordinate 6,788 of VMDO01030613.1, read as the reverse complement.
TAACATTTAGTCCCCAGCTAGTGATGCTATTTGTGGTCATGTAACTGTGGAAGGTGGGTCTTAGCTTTCTGGAAGTGATGTCATTAGGGGTAGGACTTTGGAGGTTTTTACTCTGGACTCAAGGTTTGTGTCACTCTCTCTGTTCCTGGTCCACCATGCCATGAGGTCATCAACTATAAGACCTGCCATCACTGCCACCACCATGCCTGTCCTGCCACCATTATGGACTGATCTACTAACTGTGAGCTCCTAGTAAACCACTTCCACTATAAGTTTGTTTGGTTTGGTTTTTCTGGTACAGTGATGACAGCTGACCACATCTTAAATCCCCATTGCTCTGGCTTGATCACTGTTCCCCTATTTTGCTTTCTTTGGCCCCTCCTAACATTATTTTTTAAGTAAGAGGAGGAGGATTTCCTCCTGAATGAATCCACAGTAATGTATTTTATTAATATCCTAGACTGAGGAAGTAGTATTTTTAAAGAGAATCTTTATTATACAAATAGATTTCTTATTGGCAGATCTTCAGAGCATTAACTAGCTGAGGTGAAAAACTTAGGCAGCCTTGGAAATTAAACTGATTTATATGAGAAGTTGGTGTGTGTGACCATAATGTTTGTAGTGATTGGTGGGGGTATTATTGGAGCATCATAGCCAGCGGGTCTATTCCTAATCAGGCTTCCTAAACTCCCCTGCCTATATTTTGTATTCTTCTAAGTCGGAACCTGGAGAAACCAGTCACTTTCCAGGGAAAGTGATAATTTTGTGGTTCTGTGCAGAGTCCTCTGCACAAGGAATGTGGATTTTATTGACAAGTTAATTATTTGTAAATCAAGCACTCCTTGTAGTTTATGAGTTGATAAATATAAAAGCCTTAAAACTTGTCTGGCACATTGAAACTTCTATATGTAATGGCTATTATATAGTTTAAATGAATAAAATAATATGAATTCTTATTGTTAATATTTTTAGTGACTAGTCAAGCAAAGGAAGTTTAAATTTACAGCTAACGTAAATACATGCAAACACATTTTGCATATTTGTATGTTATACACACATAGATTTTTTTTCCTTGTTACCTATTTACATTGACTTTTTCAACATTTACCATCCCCAATCTCCATTCAAGAAACTATGAAAATAACATAATTTAAAATGCAATGTCAGGACTCAACCCTGGACCTTGTAATAATATAATTCAATGTCCTTATGAAATCCCCATTAGTAGACATGAAATCGTGGAAGCCCATTTCATGCCTGCATTAATAAATGTTGCAATTACATTCTAAAAATACAGCCATGCTTACCAATTAATTTTAATGGACCAAGTCATAGGTTAGCATTGGCTATACAATATGTTGCTGATTAAAAACAGAGCATTATTCCCATAGGGCAAAGTAAATCATCCTGTAGGTATTTATGGGGAATAACATATTTTAATTCTTAACTTGTTAAAGTTGACATTAATCATTTTTAGAAATTTGCTTCCTATGACTTAACTTGTACAGTCTGAAATCATAACAAGCATAAGTGTGCTCACAATGTTTTTGGTCCCAAGTACTTTCCACATAGATCTCTCCCACTTTTCAAGCTCACTCTTTGTTTTATTCTATATCAGGAACACTGGAGTGGGCTAATCATAATTTTGTTTGTATCTGGCTATGTGACTTTGAACAATTCCCCATTTTATTTGCATCAGTTTCCTCAATTATAACAGGAGAACAATAATGATTCGCTTGTTTCCTCCTTCACAGTCATGTCTTTCATCACACACACACACTTTCTCTGTCTCACACATATCCATGCAACTGCAGAATTATTGTAAAACTGAAAAATATTTTTTGTTTGGATTTACTTGAGTTGCAAGATAGCATAGAATGCTCCTGTATAATCTTCACCCAGCTTCCTGTAATGTTGACATTTCACCCAGTTCTGATATACTTATAAAAATAATGAATACATATATCATTTGAAATCACTATCTTCTTTCACCTCCAAAATTTTTCTTAGCTCCTTCCTACTTCATGGAATGCCTCTTTCCTCGGTGAAATCATCCATGATCCACAGGAAGCCATCAAAGACCACTCCAAGCTATAGTTCATGGTCCTTTCTTGGCAATTTCCAAGACCTCAACATCATGTGGTATCTCATATTTATTTGTCATTCTTTATCATTATGGCTCATCTTTCTTATGATGTTGGAAGTCCCTAGCAAGAAAGGACTATACCTGATAGCCCAATAGTTCCCAAAGTTTTTGTGGTTGTGGTTGTTAGGTGCCTTTGAGTCATGTCTGACTCACAGTGACCCTCATAGGGTTTTCAAAGGCTGATTGTTTCAGGATTGCCTTGGGAATAGATTGCCATGTCCTTCTCCCATTTTTGAGGTGCAGGGAATCAAACCCGGGAACTCAGAGACTGTAGAGCAGTGCTCTGCCAACTGAGCTAAATCTCAGCCCTCCAAAATTGATATGCATACCTAAATTCCTTGAATCCAAGTACCTCATTCAGTGAGAGCCACTACCCTTCACCATCTATCATGGCCTCTGTCCTGGCTCCTCATCCTGTATTTCTCTTCTTTTTCTCCTTTACCCATGGATATTCATTTTTTGGTCTTAACGTTTCTATACCTCAGTGTACTTTTTTATAAAATAAAAATTAAAGTAGCATTTTTCACTCTACTGTTATAAGCATTACAGTTTAGGCAAATGGTTTAATGTATGAAAATCACCTTATCTGTCCCATAATAGGCTTAAAAAAGTGTAACATTTATCTTAGGCAAGACACGTTACCACTTATTTTCTCTCTCTGAAAGCAAGAAAATTGAATACTACACTCTCTTTAAGGGCCAACACTAATACTATCAATGTTGCTGGGAGCAATGGCACACACCTGTAACCCCAGGGACTTGGGAGGTGGAGGCCAGAGGCAGCCTGTGTAACTTAGTGAAGCTCTGACTCAAAATTAAAAATAAAAAAGGGCTGCAGGTTCAGCCCTGTGATAGAGCACATGCAAAGTATGTGGAAGGCCATGAGTTCAACCCCCAAGTATTGAAAAAAGTACAATTAATGTTATTTATGGATATATAAAAGATGATCAACTTAACCCCACCTATTCTGTTCCTCAACTGTGTTGTCACACCTGTCACACGATGACTCCTTCACACTCAGGGACATCTTCTTCATCTTCAACCCCCAAAGAGTTTCAGGCATGGTGGCTGGGATGACAGTGGGGAAGGGAGATAAAGAGGTAATATATTGATTGTCCAGTGTCCTCCCTATGAGGGTTTTTTGGGCATCATTTCATCTCTAATACAGATCTCTGAAATAGTTCTTACTACCAAGATTTGTTGATGAGGAAACTGAAGCTAAGGCAGATGGAGTATCTTGTTAAAAATTTCATAGGAATCAGCAAATCAGAATTTGATCCAAGTCTTGAATGAATTCAAACTTCCCATTCTGTTCTCTTCACTTTGTTGATGCAAGAAAGCAGTTCCCCCAAACCAGGACTGAATTGAATCAAGAAATCAATCAAATATTTAGAGTAGATAACACACACTTACCAATATATGTCTTTCTCCTTTTCCTTTTGAATGTCTCCTTTTGAGTGGAACCATGTAACTAAGTGGCTATAGGAACTAATATGTAACTGATTCCACTCCTGATACATAAAATGTCTTTTATTATTATTTTTTCATCCATAGTAAACTTGAAAGATACTTGCTAGAGATGACACAATCTAAAGACGGAAATATCTTGGATACCAGAATGACCAAATGGAGCAGAATTTTCCTATGTACCCCTCTACTGTCCTGCTCCTTTTGATCACCTTGGACTACTATGCAATAAAATAATAAATTATTATTGCATTAAGGGTCTGTTTAGTAGGGCATTTAACATTACCTGAAGTATTTTGGAACAATTTAGATAGGAAAATTACTGTGAAAAATTACATATTAGTTCTTCCACTAAGAATGTCTGAACAGATTGTAAAGTCAAAAAAAAAATCAATAAAGAGTTGTTTCTGATGTTTACTCACTATTAGAAGGACAAACCACGTGAGTTGTTTTCTGAAGTGTGGTTGTTGTGCATCAATGTTTTTCACTTCAGAAGAATGAATTTATGGTTTCACTAAGATTAAAACTATATGGCCTATATTGATGCTAGGCATCATCCTCCTTAGATGTGTGTTGTAACTAGCTTTCTGCGGTTGCTACACCCTTAATCTCATGAGTACTTTTGCTGCCTCTTTTCAATTTGATTCTCATAATCCCTGGCAGTTCCATAGGATAAGAAATGTTAATCCCACTTTTCAGATGAATAAGCCACAGCTCAAAGGTGTTACCTGAATTGCCCAAGCTGACATAGTTAACAGGAACAAACTTGCTTGTCAAGTCTCTCTATCCTCTAACCCTCTGCTTTGCAATTTTGTGAGGCAGCAATACTGACTTTTATTACTCAGTACAAAATAAACACACTCGCTCACCTTTGGGCTCTATTGTTATTACTTTTAATTTTGTCCATTGCTACTTCCCTGATCTGCAGCGGTAGCCTTGCGGCATCCGATCCCGTCAGATCTCGGAAGCTAAGCAGGGTCGGGCCTGGTTAGTACCTGGATGGGAGACTGCCTGGGAACACCAGAAGCTGTAGGCTAGGGAGAAGGACCTGGCAACCCCCTCCCAAAAACCAATCTGCCATTGAAAACCCTATGAACAACAGAGAAGCACTGACAATAGTGTTTCCCCTGTTGTACAGAGGGTCGCTATGAGTCGGATACCGACTTGACGGCACCTACCAACCAACAACAACTTCCCTGATGGGAATATGTCTCTCCCTCCCACACATTTCCACACACTGACATACAAAGTTTTACCTGGCTATAAGAATGTAAAAATGATGCACCTACTATAAAAAAGTCTGGCTGCTCCTCAAAATGCTAAATACACAGCTACCATATGACCCAACAATTTCACTCCTAAATATACACTCAAGAAAATGGAAAACATGTGCTTACACCCAAACTATACAAAAATGTTTATAGCAGCATTATTTGTAATATCTAAAAATGTAAACAACTGAAATGTCCATCAGCTGATGAATGGATAAACAAGATGTATCATACTTACATTGTACAATGTTGTGTTCTTAGGTGCCATCAAGTTGGGTCCAATTCATGGCCACCCTATGTACAACAAAATGAAACACTTCTGACACTCTGCCATGCCTGGCACTACTGTCAGTGCTTCTCTGCTATTCATAGGCTATTCTATGGCTGATTGTTATGGAAATGGGCTGTGGGGTCCTTCTCCCAAGCCTACAGCAACCAGTATTGCCAAGCCATCTCCTATCCAAGAACTAATCAGTCCCAACCCTGCTTAGCTTCCGAGATCAAACAGGATCCTATATCAGTGTTGTTGTTGTTGTTAGGTGCTGTCGAGTCGGTATCCGACTCATAGTGACCCTCTGTACAACAGGGGAAACACTATTGTCAGTGCTTCTCTGCTGTTCATAGGGTTTTCAATGGCAGATTGATTTTTGGGAGGGGGTTGCCAGGTCCTTCTCCCAAATACCAGGGTGGTATGACTGTAAACATACTGTAGAACATTGGTTGAAGATAAAAGCGAATGAGTACTGATACATGTTATATCATGACTGAATCTTGAATCATTATGCCAAGTGGAAGAAGCCGAGCACCAAAAGCCACACTTTGTATGATTCCACTTACATGAAATATCCAGAATTAGCAAATCCGTAGAGAGAGAAAACAGATTAGTGGTTGCCAAGGGCTGGGAATAGAAGGGAATGAGGAGTGATTACTAATGGGTATGAGCTTTCTCTTTTTGGAGTGATGAAAATATTCTGGAATTAGACAATGGTGGTATTTGTATAACTTTGTGAATATACTACAAAATACCGAATTGTACACTTTATATGAGTGAATTTTATGATGTGTGAATTATATTGTAATTTTTCAAAAGGCCAGAAAGGAAATAGCAGTAGCTGCTGCTGTTGTTAACCTGGCCAACATCTGTTTGCAGTTCCTATTTCACACATGCCTTAACCCCTCAGTCCTCCCTCCTGTGTTCCCCTACCATTTGTGGAATTACTGTTACCACGTGGTATTGTGATGAGTTCCTTGGCCCAGAATTTATTTAAAAGACTAAATTTCCCAGAATATATGAAAAGGGAAATTTTATTATCAATTACTAATTTTATTTCAATATCTGAGAACCAATTTATACAAAATTAATTCCTTGCTGTTTGTTGAGTCCTGTTTTGTAGCACTTTATGTCAGATTTTAATAATAGTTCTCTGTGTCCTAGAAGGAACTATACATTCCTTAAGTGTTGAGTAAAGGGTTCTTCATGTGTATTCAATAGGTCAAGTTTTAAACGGTGTTGCTCAAATTTCTGTGTTCTACAAATTCCTAGTCTCCTTGATCTACCAACTACTGAGAAGATTGCATTAAAATATTCCATTGTTATTGTGAAATTAAAATTCCTTCTTAATATTCTGGCATTTTTAAGTATTTTGAAGATACATTGTTGCTAAGTCTATATACCTGAGGATTGTTGCATCATCCCACTGAAGTTTCTTCTTAATTAATATTATGAACTAGTTTTCACTAAGCCCCCAAATATTTATTTCCTTGAAGTTCCGTTTTGGTTAATACTGATATATAGCCATATTTGCTATGTTTGGGTGGCATCTGTCTCTTATATTTTTATTCTCCACTGTTTGTGCACATGGACTTAAAAATTTAAACTGACATTCTCTGCCTTTACCTGATAAA
>VMDO01030612.1:0-21086 GCA_007922755.1 Pedetes capensis | reverse complement strand
TTTCAAAGAATCAAAATCTTTAAAGAATATGAATGCTAACAGTGTTTTCTTTGGGAAAGGTTAGCTAATTGTATCACATTTAAATGAAACGTAGCCAACTATTACCTTTATCAAAAATGTTCATTAAATTCTGGATTTGGCCATTAGATTTGTCACCATTATCAGAGTTGAGATCCTTATTCAGAATTTCTTGACCACCAGGTCTTGATACCTGCTTACTGAAATGAAATGGAACAGAGATGAAAATTTGCCTTGCTATAAAATGTGTGCAGGGAGGGGCTTTTTCAGCTTCCCTGAACTAATCTCAAACTCTTGGCAGCATTTTTATTTTATGATTATAGACATAAGACCCAGTGTGCACTTGCGTACTTAACTTTAATGCTGCATGAAAAATAGGAGCATCATGAAATTAATTAGGGCATTTATTTTCAGCCACGAGAAAGAAAACAAGTTATTATTTAGCCAAGGTCTGCTGTCCTTTAGGTGGCAGTGTGTAGCAAGGAGAAAGTGGCTGAAATAGTTCCTGCATATAACAACAAAAAGTAAAAAGAAAAAAAAAAATCAGTTTCCTGTCAGAAATGTCTTCTTGTGTCTTCTGCTTTTGGTTTCTTTCTTTAAGGCCAGTTTCTAGTTTGAGTCATTGAACATACATGCACTGTATTATTGAAATTAGTATTGTGAATGTTCTCTGTTCAAAGATACTATCTGTTCTTTAATATATATCTTCAAGTACTCATAGTAGTGTTATGAGGCATGTGGGTATTAAGGAATATTTTTTGATGAACAACTGACTGCCAATATTGAATTGGAAGTAAACATCTCAACTTTTCTATCATTTGTTTTGTTTTCCCCTCCCTTCCTCCCTCCCATCCTTCCTTCTTTCTCCTCTTCCTTCCTTCCTTCCTTTCTTCCTCCCTTTCTTTTCTTTCTTTTTTCTTCTTTTTCTTGGAAACTGGATCCAGGGCCTCACACAAACTGCACCTCCAGTCCATTTTTTTTATTTTCTATTTTTAATTTTGAGTCAGGGTCTTGCTAATCTATGTGAGTTGCCTCTGGCCTTGAATTCCTGATATTCCTGCCTTCTGCTCTTGAGTCACTGGGATTATAGGCATGATCCACCGAGCCCAGGGATCATTTTGTTTTTCAAAATTGGAGCACAAAGTTGTCTGAAGAATATTTGCTAAGGTATGAAGAAAAAGTATATAGACATAGTGCATAAAAAGTATTCAGAAATAGGTATTTGTTTTTGAATTCTGAGTTTATCTTTGTGATATGCTGTCCCATCTGGTTTTGTCAGGGATTAGACTTTGCCAGTTCTATCCAAATGCTCTGTTAAAATTTCAGATATGAAGCCAGGTTTATTTCTATTCATTATAACCATATATACATATTATACCCATTTTCTTCTTATATAATGTTCATATCAAAACACTAATAAGGAAAACAAATCCTGTGGACTTTTCCTGGTCCTCTTTTCTCTCATCCTAAACAAGAATTATTGGGGTGTTGGAAATAATGCACTTCTCTAATTATCCATGTCTCCTATAAAAAGGATGGTAGAAGAATTGGAGCAATCCAAACATTGCGTCTCCAGATCTTGATCAGAGAGTTTATTACTTTTTAAGTAATTATATTCTGTCTGTGTCTGTTTCAATTAGAAGTCTTTCCCGCAAAGTAGGTTACAGCATCTGGAGCTTTTGATCTCCTTTAAGCCTCTGATGTAATCAGGCAAAATGATCACTTCAAAAAGAGAACACAAGCCCTCAAAGCCTATCACCCCAATTTCAAATGATACTTTTAACCCTCAGTGCTTTCTGCAGCTGTCACCCTCAGCCAACAGCTGGGTTTAGCTGCAGGCTCCAAGCACAAACCTTGCAGAACATTTTGGCAATCTTCTAGCATTGTGTTTGTCAACAATGTCTCATTTCCTTTGCCTACTTTTTAAAAGGGCACTGAAACCCAGCTCATTAATTCAATTTATTAAAAAAATTACAAAGCAAAACAAAACTCCTGAAGAGGAACTATTTAAGATGATCTTTTCCAGCTACTTGGACATGTTTAGCTTTGCTAAGTTGCAAAAGATTTTCTCTGGTTCCTTATCATTTCAGTGTTTTCAGGTCTATTAAAAAAAAAAAAACTTTGACCCTCATTTGCAGCTTTCTATCTGGAAACTGTAATACCATTCTGCAGAGACTCTTGTGTTTCATCAGAAGCCACTTGTCTTTATGCTCTGTGCTTTTTTGTCCTTTTCATACTACTGTGTGTGATTGTGGGTTTCAGTTCCCTGACACTACTGTCCTGATCCTTTGTAAACTTCCTCTTGTGGGTAGAACACAGACCAGCTGCTGTTTAATAAACCAGGCACCTCATTTCATTCTTTTCACATCCATCAAAATGTCTTTTCCTTGAACTGGCATTCTTCCACTATTATTTGGTTAACTTGCCACATACAAGTGATTTTTCATCTCTTGATTGGAGAGAAAAGCTCTCAAGGGTCATGTTTTTCTTGTCGAATTGGACAAGGCTGACTTTCCTTTCAGAGACAGAGAGCTTGCTCCTCTGCCATTTTAATACCTAGCCAGCCTCGAGCACCTTGAAGCACCTGCCTTTTGTGAAAGTTAGTGATATTTGGAGGAAAATGTCACATATTAAGCTTATCTTGAGTTAAAGAACAAAAGAAAAATGACATAAGCTATATAGATGAACTGTTAAAGTTGATTACAATAGTAGCATTCTGAATGTTGTATATGAATGTATTTTTCTTGGCAAGAATCTCAAATTATAACATCATATATGTACACCCATTTATTTTCTTGGTATCACTGTTTAGAAAAGAGCAAGGGTTATTTTTCTTTCTTTGTGCATGTGCAAAATGAAGCGAGGCTAAGTAAGCAGAAATATAGTGACAGAGGAGGGAATAAATGTCTCCTGATTCCAAGCCTGCTGCCTCTAGCACTTTGAAGCTGCTGGCTTCTATGAATGCTAGTGATATTTGGAGGAAAATGTCACCATTAAAGCATACTACAGCTTCTTCTGGACCAAAGGGATTCTGTGCCTACCATCAGCATGTAATTCAGTGATGTGTTTTTGAAAAGCCATGTGGATTTGTAACTGCTAAAACAAGGCAATTTTCTTTGATTATTCTAAGAGTCTGTAAACTGATTAGAAAGGGTTCTTAATAATACAGGAGGTTCAAGGTTGCTGTGAACTCCCATTGTGCAGTCCATTTGGAGCTTATCATTACAGCTCTGTTAAACATATAGTGCATATTGAACAACAGAAAATACCTATTGTAAGGACTGCAAATAACCAATTTTGTTGACTTCTGAGGAAGTCAGCATTTTATTTAACTGTGTATATATGTATGTGTGTATATATGTAGATATACGTTGTTTATCAGATTTTAAATTAAGTACACATGCAGAATTTTACAAAAGTAGGTTTATGAATCTCTCAAGGGAAACTCAATAAATATTACCCCTTTCCCACATTTGAAAAGTCAATGGCAACAAAAGGCAACAAAGAAACATGGAAGCCAAAATGTTGTCCTTATTTTTAACAGACGGTGAGGCAGATAGTAGCTTTGTATCTGTTCGTGCAACACGCTTGCTGACAGGAAACTCCAGTATTTTTTTTTTTTTTTTTTTTACTTATTTCCTGTTAGCTCTAATCTAGGATTTGCCTATGCCAGAAACCTGGCCAGGTAAAGTTTACAACATGAGGAAAAGGAAAATTTATTTTCTCTGCAGGAAAGGTACCTTTCAAGAGGAAATGAGTGGAGCTAAGCAGAGCATGCCCCATCCATTCTCTCCACTTTTACAACTAGTTAACTCATACAGTAGCACTTCTAATTCAAACTAAACTTTGGGTTTTTGGTAATCAGAGGCTTAGAGAATTAGTAAAAATAAAGGGAAATGTTGCCATCATTCCTTTATTCTCGCTAGTAAATGGAATTTTTTCTTTTCCTGCATGAACTATACAATTCTTTAGTGAACTTATTGCCATGTGGCAGAGCTACATGTGCACACTGTATCATTCATGACTAGGTGTTCACTAGGTGAATAAAGTAATCATAATTTATGTGATTGTTCAAGCATGATTTTTGATGCATAGTATATGATAAAATTGACATCAATATTACCATATATCCTCAAACCTAATCTGCACTCTTTTGCCATATCCTGTGAATCCAAGACACATGTGATTCTAATCTACACCCGATTTTGTGGCCCTCTAAAACTATTGAAAGGATATGGATTAGATTAGAAAATATATGGTATTTAATGAATTATTATTTAGCAATTCAATAAATTATTAATAAATGTGAAGATTGCTCTTAATAAATAGCAATGTACACCATGGAAATTTAAAAACCGTATGAGAGAATATTTGATTCTGTGCTTAGCTGGATTATCTGAACTCTAAATATTCAAAGCAGACTACTGAAATTGCAGCAGACTAAAAAATTCTGCACAATGAAGTAAACAATCAGCTAAGTGAAAGGCAACCTTCAAAATGGGAGGAAAATATTTGAAAACTGAACATTTGACAAAGGGCTAGTATCCAGAATACGTAAGGTGTTATGGTTTGAATATGAAGTGTCCCTCATAGTCTCCTGTATTGGTTGCCAGCAGATGGACTTTTGGGAAGTGGTTAGATCTTGAGGGCTTTGAGTTCATCAATGGGTTAATCTTCTGAGAGATTTATAATAGGATGGCATTATTGGGAAGTGGTGAAAGGTACAACTTGGGGCCTAGTTGGAGAAAATAGGTCACTGGGAGTGTGATATAGCCTTGGTGGCTATATCTTGCCCTGGCCTCTTCCTGTATTGCGTTTTCTCTTCCTGACTGCCATGATTTGAACTGCTTTGATCTGCCACACCCTCCCCACCTGATGGACTGACATTTCTGAAACTGTGAGCCCAAATTAATAATTCATCCCTTTAAGTTCTCAGGTAGTTTGTTTACAGTGATACAAAAGTAATTAGTACATAAAGACTTAATAGGAAAATAAGTAAGTACACAAAGGAATCATTTAAAAATTAACCCAATTTTAAAAATGGACAATAGACCTAAATAAGTTTTTCTCAAAAGAAGACATACAGATGGCCAACAAACATATGACAAAATGCTCATGTCATTAATCAGTAGAGAAACACAAATCTAAAACACAATGAGATATCACCTCACCCCAGTCCTAATGGCTATTATCAAGAAAACAAAAGCAAAAACAAAAATAAAGGTAACAATTGCTGGGAGTGATGTGGAGAAAAGGGAACATTCATATACTCTTGTTGTTGTTGTTGTTAGGTGCCATCGAGTCAGTATCCAACTCATAGTGACCCTCATGGGGTTTTCACTGGCTAACTGTTTCGGGGTTGCTTTGGGAGTTGATTGCCAGGCCCTTCTCCCACTTTTGCAGTGCTGGGAATTGAACTCTGGACCTCAGAGACTGCAGCGCAGCTCTCTACCAACTGAGCCAAATCCCAGCCCCCATATACTCTTAATGGGAATGTAAATTAGTATATCCACTATGGAAAATAATATGGGGTTCCTAAAGCAATTAAAAAGAGAACTATTACATAATTTAGGAATCTCACTACCAGGTATATATCTACAAAGAAATGAAATCATCATGTCTAAGAGGGGCATGGTTCCATGTTCATTCATAATATGCCTAATAGTCAAGAAAGGGAAACAGCCTAAGCATGTATCACTGAATGAATGAACAAAGAAAATATGGTACATATGTTCTTGTTGTTAGGTGCCATCGAGTGGGGTCCTACTCATAGTGACACTATGTACAACAAAACAAAACACTCCCTGATTCTGTGCCAGGCACATGATCTTTTTTATGTTTAAGTCCTTTGTTGCAGACACTGTCAATCCATCTAGCTGAGGGTTTTCCTTTTTATCATTGACCTGCCACTCTCCCAAACATAATGTCCTTCTCTAGGGATTGGTCCCTCCTGACTGCATGTTCAAAATATGTAAGACTCAATCTAGCCTTCCTACCTTCCAAAGAGCACTCTGGTTGTACTTCCTCTAGGACAGACCTGTTGGTTCTTTTGGCATTCCATAGTGTATTCAATATTCATCTCCAGCCCATAATTCAAAAGCATCAATTCTCCTGTCCCACTTATTCAATGTCCAGTTTTCACGACCACATGATACAACTGAAAATAACATGGCATGAGTCAGGTACGCTTTCTTCTTCAATGGGACATCTTGAATTTTCAACATTTTAAAGAGGTCTTTTGCTACAGCTTTTCCCAGTACAATGCATCTTTTGATTTTTTGAATGCCACTTCTGTGGGTGTTGATTGTAGAACCAAGTAAAGCAAAATCTTGGACAACCTCAATCTTTTCTCCATTTATCATGAGGTTGCTTACTGACCCAGTTGTAAGGATTATTATTTTCCTGATATTGATACGCAATCCATACTGAAGGTTGTGTTCTTTGGTTGATATCAGAAAATGTTTCAAATTCTCTTCAATTTCAGCAAGCAAAGTTGTGTCATCTGCTTATTGCAAGTTGCTAATGAGTCTTCTTCCAATTCCAATGCCACATTCTTCTTCAGAAAGTCTAGTTTCTCAGATTATTTGCTTAGCATAGAGATTGAAGAGACATGGTGAAAGGATATAGCCCTGATGCACACCTTTCTTGATTTTAAACCAGGCAGTGTTTCTTTGTTCTGTTCGAATGACTTCCTCCTTGTCCATGTACAGATTCCTCATGAGTACAATTAAGTTCTCTGGTATTCCCATTCTTCACAGTGTTACCTATAATTTGTTATGATCCACACAGTCAAATGCCTTTGCATAGTCAATAAAACATAGACAGACATCTTTCTGGTATTTTCTGCTTTCAGCTAATATCCATCTGACATCAGCAGTGTTGTCCTTGGTACCATACTCTCTTTTGAATCCGGCTTGATTTTCAGACAGTTTCCTGTCTGTATTCTGCTACAGTCACTTTTCAATGATCACTTGCAAAATATTACTTGCATGAGACATTAATGGTACTGTTTGATAATTTTTGCATCCAGTTGGATCCCCTTTCTTGGGAATAGGTAGCCATAAAGGGAAAGAAATCCTGTTATTTGTGACAACATGAATGGATCTAGAGATCATTATGTTAAATGAAATTAATATAGAAAAATAAGTACTGCATGATCTCATTCATCTATGGAACCCCAAAATATTGATCTCATAGACAAGTTGAGAGTAGAATTTTGATTACCAGAGGTTGAGGAGAATTGGGTTAACAGAAGGGTGAAAAACGAAAGGTTGGTCAACATGTATGAAGTTATAGATTGGAGAAACAAGCTCTGCTGTAATATTGCACAATAGGGTGGCTATGTTGTTGCTGTTGTTGTTAGGTGCCGTGAAGTCGGTATCCAACTCATAGCGACCCTCATAGGCTTTTCAATGGCTGACTGTTTTGGGATTGCCTTAGGAGTGGATTGCCAGGTCCTTCTCCCATTTTTGTGGTGCTGGGAATTGAACTTGGGACCTCAGAGACTGCAGAGCAGTGCTCTACCAACTGAGCTAAATCCTAGCCCTAGGGTGGCTATAGACAGTGATGATATATGATATATTCAAAAATCTGAAGTTAAGAATTTTGAAAATTTTCACTGCAAAGGAATGATAAATGTGTGAGAAAATAGATATATTTAATATGATTTAAACATTACACAATGTATAAATATATTGAAACATCATATGGTTTCTCACAAATATGTACTATTTTTATGTTTTTATCTATTTGTTAAAAAGCCTGCAGCTGTAGCCCTGTGGCATCCGATCCCGTCAGATCTCGGAAGCTAAGCAGGGTTGGGCCTGGTTAGTACCTGGATGGGAGACCACCTGGGAACACCAGAAGCTGTAGGCTTGGGAGAAGGACCTGGCAACCCCCTCCCAAAAATCAATCTGCCATTGAAAACCCGATGAACAGCACAGAAGCACTGACAATCTTGTTTCCCCTGTTGTACAGAGGGTCTCTATGAGTCGGATACCGACTCGGCGGCACCTAACAACAACAACAACAATTTGTTAAAAAGTAAATTTAATTTCAGTTAAAAGTAAATATTCAAAGTAGCAATACATCAATTGGCTTAAATTTTCAAAAAAGGACTTAATGGAGGAAGTCAGATATTCTTTGACCCATGAAAGATACAAATAATTTGACTGTGTATCAAAAGAGAAATAGTGTTAATAAAAGTGTAGCAGTATCTGAATAATATTTAATCTGAATAATTTGTGTGTGTGTGTGTGTGTGTGTGTGTGTGTGTGTGTGTGTGTGTGTGTGTGTATGTGTGTGTTTGAGATAGGGCCTTTCTATACCAGCCCAGGCTGGCCTCAAATTTGTAGTCATCCTGCCTTTACCTCTCAAGTGCTGGAATTACTAGCATGTACCACTGTTCCTGGTGCTAATCTGGTTCTTGAGAATTCTGCTTAGGGTAGCTTTGTATGTACTTAATCTTTAGAGCTGGGGTGGGAGAATCCAGTTCCTCACTTTCATTATTATAATTCTGCCTTTCTCTTCCTCTTCTTTGGAATTTCTATGTTTTTCCATCCTTTGTGTTAAAACACTGAAAGTGCTAACAATTGGAAAATTGAATCTGAAACAATTCTGAAAACATAACTCTAAGTCCTATGAAGCAATTATGAATAACCTTTAAAAACCATAAGCATATTTGTGGTAACTCTAGGCAAACCTTTACACAGTAAATAGTAGGTAGATTTACCAAATATTTCTTGCAAGTTAATAATCTATAGAAGATATAGGGAAAATTGCTGAAACCAAGAATATTAGCATCTAAAGTTAAATGTTCACCAGGGGCCTGTGTAAATTCTGCTATGGTAAACTAGAGATTCTTCACACTTTCATGTTTGTAATAATTGGTCTAATGAAGTGTTGATTCAGCCACTATCATTAATATTTATTAACTGGTTTCTTGGTATTTTTGATAACAGCATATGCAACTCTGGAGTTCTTTTCCATTTTATGTCTGCTTGAAAAATTATTATATAAAATAGTCTCTGGAACAGGCGAGTGTTTTCTAGTGGAATCAATTTTTGAAATAGATTTCTGATTCATGGATAGATAGGGAAGTGAAAGATTCAGTTAAGATTAGAGTTTCTAATTTTGTTAGCCATTATTTTTCATCCATCTTGGGAAAGTCTTTAACTCAAGACAAAGTTAGAATTTAACAACTTCTATCACGTAATTAGGACATTATTCTTTATATAGTATCTAATCCCAAACCATATGGGTGTGGGTTTTTAATAAGTTGGCTACATTACAATACACTTTATTAACTCCCTAGTAATTCTCTTTGCATTGAATTACATAGTCATTTAATATGTATTTATTTATGCCTATCATCATAATGATACATATTTTTTATAAACATTATAAAGGTTTGCTCTTTTCCAAAAAAACTAACTTGAAGTTCTTTAAGGGTACTTTACAATTATTTAGGGCTGGGATTTAGCTCAGTTGGTAGAGTGCTGTGCTGCAGTCTCTGAGGTCCTGAGTTCAATTCCCAGCACCGCAAAAATGGGAGCAGGGCCTGGCAATCCACTCCCAAGGCAATCCCAGAACAGTCAGGCATTGAAAACCCTATGAGGGCCACTATAAGTTGGACCCTGACTTGACGGCACCTAACAACAACAACAATTATTTAATTCTGTATGTTTTCTAACAGGCAGTAATTTACTACCAGAAAAATTAAATAATTCCAGGAAAATAAAAGTTTGGCCTACTAAATTAGCATACACAAGGATAATGGACATTATTATTCTGCAATGGAGATGTGGTAGAAAAAAGCAACAATTGCATATCGAGGGTTTTGTTTCATTTTACTTTTGCTTCTGCTTTGTTTTCTGAGACAGGGTCTCATTTTGTAGCACAGGCTGGCCTGAAGCTTGCTGTGTAGACCAGGTGGCCCTCACACTCATATTGATCCTCTTCCTCAGCTTCCTGAGTGCTGGGATTATGGGAGTGTGCCACTGGGCCTGGTTTATGTCTAGTTTTTTATGACATATAAGTCTTGTGAAAGTTATTTTTTGCTGTGTAAGTTGTGATGTTGCTTCTCTTTGACTCAGTGTCAATATCATTGCTCCAAACAACAATAATAACAATGGTACTCCCATTGGCTGTAATGGTAATATGATTGACAAGTGATTTGGCCATTTTGGTTTATTAATATGTCATATCATTTATTGTTGTGATTTATTAACTACCTGCTTATTGCTCTATCATTTCCCTTTTAATATGTTATATTTTGAATGATTTTCTGTCTGTTATTTAATCTCCAACAAAACTAACCAAGTAAAATTATTTGGAATTCTTTTAGAACTGACAGACTGACTTCTTTCTAGGACATTAGTTGGTAACTTTTTTTTTTGTAGTCAGCATTTTATCACTTTTGGTCAATATTGATGAAGCTTGATTAGAAATCAAGGATTCTGTCAAATAAAAAAGGGGTTTATTGGGCTAAATAGACTGTGGTACCCAAGAAACCTCAAGATGAAATGTAAACTCTTCAGAGAAAAAATTGTAGGCATGTCATAAGTTAAATTTTTCTGTCATTTGAAGTTGCATAAAGGAAGGGGTATCTGTTGGGATATTAATACATGGAAAGTCAGTTTAGTGTATATGTGTTATATAAATTTATATTTGTGTCAAATACAAGGTTTTATAAACTTTGCAACAATCTGTATAGTATACATATTAATAATGCTACTCCCTATGAATAGATGAGAGAATGATTTCCATAGCTTTGCCTTAGGGCAGTTATCAAGCACATAAGTTAGTGATTAAGAAAACATTTTTTGCATCTTACCTTTTGAAGGATAAATGTCCTATTTCTCTTATTTTTATAGCATCTGTAGATGCTGACCAAGATGGTTAATTCAGAGGTAGAAATGTTACCTAAATTAAAGTCATAAGGCAACCAGTAGGATAACTCAAGTTAATGATATAAGGCAAAGGGGGAAGAGCATGAGAAGGACATTGTGTGTACATGAACTCCTCATTTGTGTTGGTGAAGAGACAATAGGTACTACCATTCATTTGTGAATAAAGAAAGATATGCAAATATGTTGTGTTGAGGGTAAAGAGTAAAATAAAGTAAAAGCTGTTGAAATATCTGTTTTAGAAAAATAAGAGGGTCTGGTCTGGGAAAGCAGGCCTTATCTTTCTACTTTTACCTTTCATATTATTTGAATATATTTATTTTTTCATGTATATCTTATATCTTTAGAAAAGAATAATCACTCTTTTTGTGTTTCCATTCTCTATTCTCATTAGTTATAACTTGTATAGTCACATATGGCTTTACTAATATGTAGAATAGCTTAAATGTTTCCTCCCACCTAAGAATGAACCATGTCATATAACTTCTAGGATATTTTCATTGTTTGTTCCCCTGCCAACCTTTAGGTGGGACCAGCTGCATACACCATGTCTACACTTATTAGTGCAAAATGGTTTTACAGAATTTGATTATCAAAGTGAGAATGAAGACCCATATGCAATTATAGAAAGAAGAAAGAAGGGAGCAGTCAGAGCCTTTGAAAGATGGAAGGAATTACTTCTGGAGATACTGAGCACCTGTCACCAGAAGGTTCATCTTATACCAGGTGACTAGTGGCAACAGCATCTTTCATAGAGTGGGCAGGGAGACAAAATTGTGGCTGAATTTCAGCCTTGCTGGTGGCCAAGGCATATGCAGGAGATCTTTCTATCTTCTGATATGTGGAAGAAGATTTATGGTGAGGTCTTTAGGGTGGTGTTTCTTCAAGTATGATCCAGAGACCCCCTGCATGAGAGTCAGCCTACAGTGCTTGGAAATTTCTGTGTCCCATATAACACCTGGCCTGCAGCCGTAGCCCTGTGGCAGCCAATCCCGTCAGATCTTGGAAGCTAAGCAGGGTTGGGCCTGGTTAGTACCTGGATGGGAGACTGCCGGGAACACCAGGTGCTGTAGGCTTGGGAGAAGGACCTGGCAACCCCCTCCCAAAAATCAATCTGCTGTTGAAAACCCTATGAACAGCAGAGAAGCACTGACAATAGTGTTTCCCCTGTTGTACAGAGGGTCGCTATGAGTCAGATACCGACTCGACGGCACCTAACAACAACAACATATAACACCTGCTGCATTAGAATCTTTTCAGTCCAGAGAATCTTGACTTTTAATAAGCTCCCTAGATGGTTCTGGTGCCCACTAAGTGTGAGGGTCTCTATATAGAAAGCAGAAACAAATACAAAAATTTGTGCCAGGTAAGTATGTGTTTTGAGAATTTGGCTGTTATGTGGCCATCACAGTGTGTGTGCTGAAGTAATGTGTGGATAGGGACGGACAATGGCAAGGGTGTAAAGGAATTGTGTACTTTTTGTTTTCATACATTTATTTCCTCTCCTTATTGTCTTTCCTTTTTTGTTTCTCTTCATACTATAGCAATAGTGATGAATGTTGATGAGACAATAGTTAATCCCACCCCAGGCTCTCATTTTCAGGTAATTATTTGAAACTGGAGCAGCACTTAACAGCACTGACTTACCTGTTTGGGAGATTAACCAATTAAAAGCTCAAGCAAGACAGGGTTCTTCTTTTATTTCTTCTTTGTTTTCTTCTTCACTTAAACTGGATAAGAGGAAGGAAGCAAACACCAAAACCCAAAATGTCTATTTTGCTTCCTCATGTTTTCTGCCATCACTTTATACTGAAGCCTAGAATGTGATTTTGAAGGCTCTGTTTGGAAACACAGGATTCTAGGCCAATATGAAATGGTGAAGGAGGCACAATTAAAAAGTTCATCTCTGTTCATTCAGATTTATTTTAAAAGACTTAATGGAAGAGGGCAATATTTGTGACAGGTTATTTGAAGGACTAAGAGAAAATAAATGAAAGTTTGGGATTTTACTAACTATAACTTTTTATATTGTCTCAAGTTACTGTACTTTGTAGTCTATAAGTTTTAGCCCAAATTATCACTGGTCTAATAAGAGAGATTAATGAGATGTATGCAACAATATAAATAATCACTCCATTGATTATGTAAAAACAAATGTCACTGATTGTTGTTGGTATGAGAGGATTTATTGTTGCTTGTTTATCTTTCCAAGATAACCACCAACTTGAAGCTCAATATGTTTTTCGCAGCCTTACACTTGGCCAAGTTGGTGCTGAAATTGTCTTCCTTGAGAGTCTTTGTTGCACATGGGCGCCCATTTACTTCTGAATCTATGTAGTGATACAGCAAGACTATCTTTTTAAAGCAGAATCCATTTCAAACAATAGCATCTTGTCTTTAAAAGTTTTCAGTCATCCAAACATTCTAAGAAAAGCTAAAATACCGGCTCTGGGCAGCAGGGTTTGGACTGAATTTCACACATTATTAATCTTATTATGTTCACTCATATACTCTGGGTAGTTTGGTTGCATGTTTCCTTTTCATATGCACTTTCAAATTGTGTAATGCTGCTCCACTTTCTCCTCAGAGGTGGCTGTGATATCGTTGTGTGTGAAATGATCCTGTTAGTAGTTTGATGTCAGCTTGTTAAATCTAGAAGGTGATTAGGGGGATCTTTGGTATGAAAAACACGTTAAGATATTGTGAGTATTGCTGTTCATTAATTCAGACTTATCTATGTAGATTACATACTTATTTCTTTTCTTTTTAAATGAAGAGATGGGAGCTTGTAAAATTATTCTTTAAGGTGCTATGTGTTCTATAGCAGAATTCAAAATGGAACACCAATAGATATTCATCTAATCTGCAGGATTGTACACAGTTTATCACCATTCCAATTTCAAGCTTTTATTATCTGCCTGCAGCACTGTCACTCTGGGCTAGTTTGTCCCCCCTCTCACTTTGATAGTGACAGCAAAAGAGCTAGACTCTTTTATATTTCATGGTTATGTTTAGGCTTAGTAAAAACCTTATAATACTCATTCACGCATGCTTGTCCCATGGGATAAGGTAACTGTATCTTTTGCTTCAGTTCTTTCCCTTTTCTCATTTAAATTCTGAAGCTCTTCTTCTTTTTTTATTTCCAAATTCATTTTCTTTAGTACATCCAATTCTCTCTGGCACTCCCATGAACAGCTGTGGGTGGTGATGGGGCAATGTATTGAGATAGTGCTTGAGCACTCTGCTCATGCCCTCTGAGCAGCTTTATAGAACATAGGAAAGTATAGTATTGCTCTGTGGCAGATGGACTTTCAAATAGCATTCACCAAGATCTCTCCCTTTCATATCAAGAAACATGAGCTGTATACCCTACTTAGTATGCTGACATTTCACAGCTGATATCCTCATATATTTTCCATTTCACTTGATGGGCAGGGATGGGAATTGAGATGCCCTTTTCAAACAAAACATGCTCTCTTCTTCAGCATCTGTGAGTGTTGACTACAACAAATCTATTTGATGAATTCTACTTGTTTTCTAAATCCCTATGTTGTATACCTAATGTAGTACCTACCCAGTATAGGGAAAATGCTAAATAGTTCTCCACATGTTCATTATCTGTTTGGCTCAAGGATTGCTAAGCTCAAATATATATTTAGTTCAGAAATTGTTAGGAAAGTAGCTTTTATGCCATCTTTCATTGCTTTTTCTCTCCACCAGTTTGAGAACTTATGTTTTATAGATTTTAAAATGTCACAAAAATTGATGCTTAAAAACCTTCTTGAACAGTTCGATGATATCAAATATAGTGTTTCCAATATCTTGACAGTGAAAAGCATTATGCAGTTTAATTTAGCTATGTACTTTGAACTTATTTCTATTTTGTACTTGGGAACAATTAGATGGCCAAGCAATTTTCGCAAATGGAAGAAATGAGTTTTGCCAAAAAGATAGGGAGTTGCTCTTAGGCTTTAAGCTTCTTTTTAAAAGGCAGTTTCAAATATCAAAAACTTTCAGCAGAATATCTCCTTCTTGTTCTCAGCCCTGCAGTAAATTTGGTTATGGAAAATTTAATACAGTCTGTGTGGAGAGCCTGGAGATAAGTGAGTGTGTTGTTTCCTCTTGGCTAACTCCAAATTGTTTTCTTTAAACTTGTGATTTAGCGGGTAATCCTCCAGGTGAACCTTGACAATCTGGTTACACTATAACACCAGGATGTCTGGAAGGAGCAGCCTCACTACTTCAAGCCCTGGGCCTCATAGAAAGAGACATGAGATTGTTTGTGAGGAATTTCAGTGTGAGGTTTATTCAGATTGAAAAGCAACCACGAATGATCATAAGAGAAATTTGCAGAGGTTTTGGGCTCATTAGTGAGTGGCAGTTTTGAAATTTTCATCTGCATATGTCAACCTCCTGATATCACCTCCACTGGTTAATTGAAGAACAAATGGTTTTGAAATGTTCAAGGTTGATCTATAAGAACAAAACAAGTTCGCCCTCAAAGAATTATTGACAAGAATTAAGGGTAGATGAAAGACAAAAATAAACCACTCTAACCATTTTGTGGTAGTAGAAGGTGGATTTTGCCAAAAGTGAGTGAATGTAAAAGAAACAGGTTATTATTTATGCTATTGTAAGCAATAGCAACATTTTTTCACCCTTCATTGGTAAATGTTGGTGAGGTACAAAGCAATAGCTTTGGCTTTTTCCATTATGCAACTATTACATCATTTTTGGTTACACTTTTATCAACTTATGAGGTTTATGGAAACTTTTCACTAATATGTAATAAAACTCGTATGCATATTTGTTAAGTTCCCCTATTATTCCCATGTACTCATGAAGTTGTGCCATTTACATTGAGATTATCCTCTCCCTGTTTATCCCTCTACATTGTTTCTCCTCCTCATCTCACCTTCCACAATCTTTGCTACCCTTTGCTCGTTCCCTCCTTCCTTCTTTATATGATCTCTTCTTTGCTAAGTTTAACTGTGCATTTTTATATATCAACTATGTATGGATTTTTTTTCTTCCTTTAAGCAAGGTTCAGCTCCCACATACGAATGAGGACATATATTTCTTTTTTTGGACTTGTGTTCATTCACGTAAGATGATATTTTCCAGTTCCACCCATTTTGTTGAAAATGACATTATTTCATTTTTAATTGCTGAATAATGTTCCATTGTGTACCATAATTTTTTTATCCACTCTCCTACTAATAGGCATTTTGGTTGGTTACATATCCTTGCTATTGGGAAGAGTGCAGCATTGAATATGGAGATGCAGTTGTCTCTGTGGTATGATGACTTGTCTCCCTTTGGGTATTTTCCCACTAGTGGTGTAGCTGGGTCATATGACAATTCTATTTTTAGTTTTATGAGGTATCCCCATATTGAGTTCTAAAGTGGTTGAACCAATTTACAGTCCCACCAACACAACAGCAACATTTTAAGACTGTTGTTATATGTTGGGTGCTGAGGCAACCATGTTTGTGTATACTTACATTTTATTCTTACAACACTATAAAGTAGGAACTACTACCATAATTTTCCCGTTAGGCAGATGGAATACTTATGATTCAGAAAGATGATTGTGGTAGGTGGAAAAGGGCCTCCACAGAGGTGTCCACATCTTACTACCTGGATTTTGTAGATTGACTGTTTTACTTGGCAATGTCTCTACAGATGCAATTAAGGTCAAAGACTTTGAGATGAGGAGATTGTTCTGGTTTATATGGGTGACTCTGGTCTAATCATATGGGTTCTTAAAAGGAGGATAACTTTTCTTGTCTATCGTCAGATAAAAATGTGATGATGGACGAAGTGTTAAAGATTTTGATGTTGCTGACTTTAAAGATGGAGGGATGGAACCATGAGGCAAGAAACGCAGGCAGCCTCTAGACACTGGAAAACACAAGAAAATAGATTTTATGTTAGCCTTTAGACTGGAACAAGTCCTAGAAACACCTTCATTTTTGCTTAATGAGACCTATGTCAGACTCGATTTCTAGAACGGTAGGATAATAAATTTGTGTTTCCATATATTTCGCTTATAGTAATCTGTTATGACAATGACAGGAGACTAATACACAATGGTCTTGTTCATGGATACAGCTACCAAATGGTAGAGGTATGATTAAAACTCAGGCTTACCTGATTCAGGAGCTAAAGCCCTTATTCTTTGTGCAGTTTTTCTCTTGTGAAGTTTCCAATGAGTACTCTTTCTTCCAACCTCATTTAGAACCTAGAATGGAAGAAAGGTCCCAAGGTCTAAGACCCAATGTCCCAGATCCCTTTTTTGTGGTACTGAGAATCAAACCCAGAGTCTTGCACATGCTATGCAAGCACTCTACCACTGAGTTACACCCCCAGCTCCTGGTCTTTTTAAATAGCCAGCAAAGTTAAGCTTTGGCTTTGGAAAATTCTGCAAGTATTCCAAAGTAGGTGACACAGATATATTACTTGGAAGAAAAACAAACCATCAACCAACCAACCAACCAAACAGAAAACTAAACACTGAAATCCAATGGAAAAATTCAAAGGAACAAATAAGAACTAAATGGTCTGAACATTCTTTCTGCTTGAGTTGAAAATAACTTACTGGGCTTTGGAGAGAGAGAAGTCTGTGTACATTCAGCTATACTCCTTATCAACTGCTTTACTTACAGCAATTCATTTATCCTATTTGAACTCCAGTCTCTTGTATATATAATGAAGTAAATGATACAGACATTACTGTGTACTTTATGTAATGAATAAGATGACATGGATGCTTCACATTCCTGGCTATATTTTCCTGTATTTCAGCTTTCTCTCCTAAGGTAGAAAAATTCTAAGACTGTCTCAAGCTTTGAGATTTAGACTGGGTGCCTCTTGTTCTCCCAGAGTTAATCTCAGCCCACTGCTCCACTTTGGAAGGACGAGCCTCCCAGAGGTGGCAGGGGCTAAGATGCATCTGTAGATAATTTCTTTACTCCCACCAGCCCGTGAAAGTGTAGGCTGGTGGTACTATGAAGCTTGTCTTTGTCCTTTCTGCTCTCTAAGTCAGCCCTAAATGAAGATGGTGAGTGAGGAATATGCTCCCTAATCCTGCACTCTCAGTTGTTTATCTGCATGGCTACAGAAATGAATTAATTTATTCCTCTCCTCCTACTCCCTTTCATGCTATAATTTTTCTGTCATTATTTTTAATTCTTATTTTTCCTACTTTGTTTTTCATGTTGTAATGTGAGCTTGTGGGAAATGAGCTTTGACAAGCAGAATACTGATTTACTCTCTTGTGGAACATGTATTCTTAGGATTGAGTGATATCTCTTATACTTAAAGCTTAGAGTAAAACCACGTGCTGACTTTTTAAGGAGAGTGGTGGTGGGGGAAAAAGAAACTCTAGGATTAGAAAATAAACAACAAACACAACTTCAAATCCCAAATCACAAAGAACTTAGAGGAGCTCAGCTCTTATTTATGTCAACATATGTCTGGCTATAGGGTCATAATAAATTGTTAGCTGACCATAATAGAGACTATAGTTTTAAAAAATATTCCCTACTACCTTATTGTAATAATTTTAAACTACATGAACTGACATTGTTACTAGAAACTTGAAACTCTTTAATACTTTGCATTCATATATTCTTTATTCATCTATTCATACCAGAACATTTACTGAGTGCCTATTGTATGCTAAGCATGACATTAGGTGTTGGTTAGGTTTTACTCTGTTAACACTGAAACCATGTTTAAATTGAGAGACATAGGAAAAACTGGCCTCTGGGATATAAAGAACAAAGATTTCTGCAGTCGTGATGTCACACTAAAATGCATCCTTGCTGCATAGATGTTTGTATGTTTTTACCCAAAATTTGATAGTGTAATTTTGGGGACAACTGTTAATCCAATCTGTGAATTAGAAACCCATGATATGAAAAAATAAAACTTCTTCAGTATCATAATTTAGATATGTACCATTTGAAATTTCTCCTTACTCTTAGTGTAATTTATAAGATTCAGAATAAAGCACCAAGTTTATTGAGTATGGATATCTGGTCTCAATCTAATCTCTCTACATATTCCTGTTCTCTTTGAGGATGTGTTAACCTTTATATAAGAAGTTTTATTTTGTTCTGAAGACATTACATGGAATTTCAAAGATGCCAAAAATATAAGTGAATGCAACTTCTAATTTCATTTTGAATTAAAAATCCATCAGTAGTGCAAAACTCAACAATAATGACAAGTTAAGACTTTATATAGAAAAAGTATTCTTCAAGGAATTAAAAAGCAAATCATCTTACAATAATAAACTCTTACCCACATTGCTTATGTGGTAGCATTCTGCTTGTTAAAGAGGCATTAAGAGTCTGCAGTACTGTGTAGAGTTAGTGCCATGTTGGTGAATTGGAATTGCTAACTACCTGAATTGTCAATTGTGCATTTTGGTAGATTTTTGCTTTGAATGCTAATGTGGTCTTTTAAGTATCATTTTGATGAATTTTCTTGTTACATTAGATACAGTCTGGTTTTTCCAACCAGTCATGTCCACTTCATCATTGTCAATATGCTACCATAACATTAAATACGACCAGAGGTAAACATTATTGAAAGTGACGTCTGTTACTGCTGTTTTACAGTAGTGTAATTTTGTTTTTATTTCCTTTGATTTTATGCTGATATGGGTTTCAGCAGTATTTGCCTGCAGCCTCTTTCAACTTTTCCTTTTAATTAAAAAGCTTAATTGGGAGTAATAAAAACTTCCAATTAAGCCTTTTAAATAAAAACCGAAAGCTGAAAGTGGCTGTGGTTGCAGATAGAGGCTGGCAGAAGTGTGTTCATTATGGAAGGATTCTATTACTGCAGTGACATTTGTGGTTTACAGGTTTAATCTGAAACAGTGTGTTAGGAAAAGCAGACCTGAGGAGATACCCAGATGACTATATAGCTGAAAATTCATGCTTTTTCAGGCTCTTTGTTTCTGAGGCTGAAGGGATACTGAAAGGAAGCTTAAAAATGGAAAGTTCACTATATCAAAATTTCAGCAATACTACACTTTTAACAATAAAAATAAAGGGCTACAGTATTTGAACAAAAAAGGCAAAATGTTCTAATTTATATATTATTTTCTTTGAGGTAGAAAACATACCTAAATTTTTAGGTATATAAAATTTTAATTTGCTTTATTTTCTTTCATTTCTTTCATTAAAGAAGTGTACTAGGAAAGTGCACTAGGAAAAGCCTGCTATGGAGCCTAGGATTACACATTCTATGGACAGGTGGGTGTACACTTTGATACGTGTATCCTAATTGAATAATTGAATAATTAATGAATAACTGAATAATTAATGAATGACTAAAACTTATGCTGCTTGAAATGTGTGAATATGTGACTTTCTGGTATTTTTCTGTAAATAAAATTTTTTGTGTCGACTTTAATTGTTATTAACTTATAGTATTGTACACATTTGGGGAAAAGGGGAAGGATATAGTTAGGAGTTGGATTGGGAAACAGAGGTATTTATCTTGGATTCATAACAGGTTCCTATTTGCTTTCACGTCTTTTGGAGAGGTTGAAGGGAAAGACATTTTCTAAGTCTGTACGTAACTATTAAGTAAAATATCTTAAATAAATTTTTATCGTGTGGTCACTAACTTTATTCATGCTTCATTTAAAAAATGAGTTTTGTTTTTTTATCTGCTTATTACACAAGTGGTACCTATTGCTTACAGAACATTTGGAATGCATAAAAAATAAAAGTCACAGATTATGTCATCTCAAAACACAGTTAACATTTTGTTGTATTTCTGTCCATTTAACAAAATGCATTCTTTACACACACACACACACACACACACACACACACACACACATTTATAATGCTTTATTCTCCTTTTCACCTAGTATTACCTCTGAGTATTTCCTATTTTTAAGACATATGTATGTATCTTAATTTATTTGACTGATCTTTAAGTTTTGGACATTTTAGATTGAGATACTGAATACTATAGTAGATGAAAGCTCAGACTTTGGAGTCTTGGTTTCAATTTAATTTTCCGTTTCAGAATCTGCTAGCTACATTATATCTATATGGGGCAATTTCCTTTTCTGAGCTTTTGTTTCTTCCTGTAAAAAATACAGAAAACACAGTTTGCCTTGGTTAAATATGA
>VMDO01030611.1:0-21087 GCA_007922755.1 Pedetes capensis | reverse complement strand
CTGAGCAAGACCCTGTCTCAAAATAAAAAATAAAAAAAGGGAATAAGGGTGTAGCTCATCGGTAGAGCACTGACATGCACAAGGCCCTGGGTGGGTTCAACCTCTGAGTACTGAAAAAGAAAACAAAGGAAGAGGAGGGAAGGAAGGAAGGAAGGAAGGAAGGAAGGAAGGGAGAGAGGAAGGGAGGGAGGGAGGAAGGAAGGAAATGATGAAGGAAGGGACAGGGGAGGGAAGAGAAAATACTAAAGAACGGAGATACCTGTGGTGGTATTACCCCTCCACACATGACAAGAATATCTGGCCGTCCAAGGGCACTGAGTTCTTTGATGAGCTCAGGAACGAGGGTTTTATGACCAGCAGCAAGTGTGCTCACACCCACAGCATGCACATCTGCATCCACAGCCTGCTGCGCCACTTCACGGGGAGTCTACGCAATCAGAAAGTGAAGAGAAAAATCATCATTTACTACTGGGCAACAAGGAGGAAAAACCTGTTGTAAAATGTCATGCTACTTAAGTGAACTTTCCAAGATTTTTCTCATTCTTGATGAGAATCAAGATTCATCCCATATTTCATCATTCTTAAAACCATAAATAAGACTAAAATTATTGAAGCAATAAGCATTAAGCTGTATTTACATCTAGCAGTAGAATTTATGAATCACGTCAAATTTATGCCAAAAAAGTCTTTCCCCAAGAGAGTCTTCAAGATTAAGAAGTAGCATAGTAGCTGAGTGCTGTGGGGCACAGCTGTAATCCCTGCAACTCAGGAGACTGAGGTAGGGATGTGGAAGGGGAAGGGGAAAAGAGAGAAGATGATAAAAAGAATAAAAAAGAAAGTGCATATGATCAAAAGACATTATTGGCATGTACGGAAATGTCATAGTGAAACTCCTTAATTTCTACAGTTTATATATGTTAATTTAAAAATGTTTAAAAAGCTTTAGTTTTATGAAAAATATTTCCCAAAACATAGCCCCTAAATATCAATAATGTATTGCATGGAATCACTATCTAAAACAAACAAAAACTATAGTAAAAGGGTATCAGAACATAAAATTTAATGAAATAAAACAAATTTATTTTAATTGGAAAAACAGAGTGGGAAAGGATTCAACTGAAAGAAAGAACAAAAGTAATCTAAATGTATACATTTGAAATTCTTAACAGAATCTACGATAAATGCATAAGACTAATCACGTTTATATATTTATCTACCAACACAGTAAAGTTCAAGGGCTTATCTGCAGAAGGTTAGGCTAATTCTTCATGGTTACAATTCTTATTTTGACACTTTAGAGTAATATTCTAAAAGTCAGAAGGAGAAAACTCTTAAGGGACACTTTCCAAAGGTGGGGCCTCCTCAGCAAAGTTTACTTCTTTGCTGATGAAAATACAATGACTATGCTTTAATCCTCATCATAGAAGACCTGACTGCAGTATGCAATAACCCTACGTCCTTCCCTTTGAAACTCTTCTGCTTCCTTAATTTGTATCCCACTACTCATCTGATTTCCTTTCATTCCTTTGCAGCTTCCTTTGCCTCTATTTCCTTTTAATGTGCAGGTTTTCTTTTCATATTGCTGCACATGCTTCTCATGAGAAATTACATCCATTTTGCATAGCTTTCAGTGTCATTTATATACTGATAAAAGTCTGAAAGGGGCTGGGATTTAGCTCAGTTGGTAGAGCGCTGCTCTACAGTCTCTGAGGTCCCAGGTTTGATTTCCAGCACTACAAAAATGGGAGAAGGATGTGGCAATCCACTCCCAAGGCAATCCTGAAACAATCAGCCATTGAAAACACTATGAGGGTTGCTAGGAGTCAGACATGACTCAAGGGCACCTAACAACAACAACAAAAAAAAAAGTCTGAAAACTTGGTGTCTAACTGAGGTCTCTCTCAGGCCCCTAACATGTATGTCTAGCTTACATGGTTGCCATCTCAGTGTTCTATAGGCACTATAAATGCAACATGTTCCAAATCAAAGCTCCTGTATTACTTTCCCAAAGCAACCCTAACAAATTAGCACAAACTTGGTGCCTTAAAACAATAGAAATTTATTCTCTCACAGTTCTGGAGGTTAGAAGGCTAAAATCAAGGTATTGACAAGACCATGCTTCCTCCAAAGGCTATAAAAGTCCTTTCTGCCTCTACCTTGTTTCTGCAGGCTGCCGGAAATCCTTCACATTTCTTGGTTGATAGGTGTATCGCTCCAATCTGTTTCTAATTTCTGTTTAAATAATAGTCAATTGATTTTTATAGAATACTTCCATTAATTCTTGTTAAACTTTCTGATATTTGTATCAACATGTAGTTATAATTTAACCATGATTTGATAAAATCTGACTATTGAAAAATGCTTGTGATCTGATTCAGCAAAGAACTCATATGGTTGATGAATAAGTATAGTTCTCACATGGATTGACTGACATTTTTGTTTATGTTGTTGTTGTGGGGTGCTGTCAAGATAAGTCTGACTCATAGTGACCCTATGTAAAAAAGAATGATACACTCCCTAAGAATGTGCCATGCCTGGCACTATATCAGTGCTTCTCTGCTATTCATAGGGTTTTTGATGGGTGATTTTTTCTGCAGTGGGCTGCTGGGTCCTTCTCCCAAGCATATGTTGTTGTTATTAGGTGCTGTCGAGTTGTCTCACTCATAATGACCCTCATAAGGTTTTCAAGGGCTGATTATTTCAGGATTTTCTCATGAGTGGATTGCCACATCCTTCTCCCATTTTTGCAGTGCTGGGAATCGAACCTGGGACCTCAGAGACTGCAGAATGGCGCTCTACCAACTGAGCTAAATCCCAGCTCCCAAGCATATAGCACCCAGTAATTTCCAGGTGGTCTCTCATCCGAGGATTAACTGGGCCTGACCCTGCTTAGCTTCCAAGATCTGAGGGACTAGATGCTAAGGTGGCATGGCTATAGGCTTTTTTGTTATTGTTGTTTTTGTTAGGTGCTGTGGAGTCAGGTCTGACTAACTCGTATTTTTCTATAGTCAGACACAACACAATGAAACACTTTCCAACACTGTGCCATGTCCGGCACTATTGTTAGTGCTTCTCTGCTATTCATAGGGCTTTCAATGGCAGATTGTTTCAGAAGTGGATTGCCAAATCCTTCTCCTTCTCCCATAGCACCTGGTATTCCCAGGTGGTTTCCCATCCAAGGACTAATGAAGCTGACCCTGCTTAGCTTCTGAGATCTGGCAGGATCCAATGCTAGGGTTCTATGGCTGCAGACTTTTTATGTTAGAGAGTAAAAGGAAAGGAGACATATATCAGGACTTCCCACTTATTTATGAATGGTGCAACTGACTTATTTGATAAATCTTATAATACTTTTTGAATACTAGAATATTTTCTGAAATTTTGGGGTTCTTCACAATGTAATGGTAGCAAACGTGGTAAAGTTTTACATTTAATTTGCATTATTTACATTTCCTTCATTGCATTTATATCTCTAGACAATCGAGAAAATAATAAATCAATTCCTAATTTTTAGCATTTGCTGACTTCCATGATGTGAATATTCTAACAGCCAATGTCAGTCTACCAACATACTACTGAATACCAAGCAAGGAAAAAATGCACAGTACAACACAGTTAGATAGTTCCTCTACAATGTAGACACAAGAGATGGACATAACCTCAAGAGCATAGGCAATAATGAAATGTAGTAAGGTAGATAGGAATTGATGAGCTTTAAGCACTTATCACCTTTGCTTTTGACATAATTTATTTAGCAATGTTAATGGCCATGTAACACAACTGGGTTTCAAAATGTCTAAAAATTAATTTTTATTTTTATTTTGAGACAAAGTCCTGCTAAATTACACAGACTGCCTCGGTCTCAAGCTTTCGATCCTCCTTTCTCTGCCTCCTAAATCACTGGGATTACAGGCATGCGCCACCGCACCCGGGTTTCAAAATGTCTAAATATTTAGCTCCTGGTTGTCTCACTAACTCTTGCTGGTTCTTTTAATCCTGTCTGCTGATCTACAAATAGTCCTTTCATTAAACTTTCTTCAAAAACTTGCTGATATTAGGTTTCTGCTGAGATTCTAACAATGCCTTAGTTAAGGCTTTCATTGTTTCTCACTCAGATTACTAGACATTCTAACTGGACTCCCTACATATAGCTGCAGGTCCTCTTAATTCACTACAGAAATTGGTTTTATTAGAAAGAGAGCTGCCTAATTAATAAATTTGATTGTGTCACTATACCCAAACACCTTTGGGATGAAGTTCGACCTCCTTTCAATAGCATATAGAATTATTAATAATCTCAACCCAATCCTAAATTTTGTGTTCTAATTTACACCTGCAGTTATGCTGAAGGCATGCCTTTTCATGGCTCTGTGCCTCTGCTCAAGCCAATCCCTCCTTGTAGCATACTCTTCCCTGCTTGATTCTCTAGGCTACGGAAAAGTACAGCTCAAACACAGTTTTACAGGATACTTGAAACAAGCGTGGTGTCCTCCTTATCTATACACTGATTATAGTAATTATTACACTCTGTTGTAATACTGGTAAGTAAATCTCTCTTTGTTAGTAGACTGTAACCTCCCTTAAGACAAAATCTTATCCTATTCAACTCAGAACCTAAGATCAATAAATGATCTATCTATCTATCTATCTATCTATCTATCTATCTACGTAACAGATAAAGCATATAGTACAAAATTTATTAAAATGTATTTTTAGTCAAAGATTTTTTCTGTAGACAATTGGGGCTTCATTTATTACTTCTAAATTATTTTCCTGTCTGGGTCTAATATTCTATAATTAAACAAAATACCAGTGGAGAATAAGAAAGGAGAAATCTTCCTATGGATTAAGTTTACTCTGAGGCTTAATTCTCTTTTTTAAAACACTTTCTACCAATCCCATGTGGACTATCTCTCCCACAAAATATTACCAACTCTCAAAAAGTATAATAAGGTTTTGGAAAGTAATTTTCAGTCTTGAAAGCCTAATAAAAATTTTAGTTTTGAACTGTTTACTTTCACAAAGTCTCAGTTAACATAAATATTATTTTATTTTTATTTCTGTCATAATTGGATTATATGCATTCAAAAATAGGGAATTTGCTGGACATGTTCTTTTATAACTTTAAAAATATCATGTTGGTCTACCATAGATTTTCTACTTTTTCTAAATGGGACTTGTAGCAAACTCTGAACTATCCCCAACAATTTTTAGTACCTGAAAAAGAGGGCCTATGTCCACATCAAAACCAAGATCAGCAAATCCTGTAGCAATAACTTTTGCTCCTCTGTCGTGGCCATCTTGTCCCATTTTTGCCACAAGAAGACGAGGTCTACGACCTTCACGTTCCATGAAGTCATGAACTCTAAAGACCATTTTAAAAGACAACAGTTAAAGATTAACTATCCAAAGGTAGGATATAAAAACTGTAATCTACTCATAGTTCAAGAATATATGATGTGCTCCCTTGTATTTTGTTAATATCTTTATTTTACATTGAGAGCACCATTGAAGCCTGAAATGTTTACAATCTCCCACTTAAAAAAATTAAGAAAGATGCCTGTAAGTCTATAACATTGAGACCACCATAACAAAGCACGATGGAAAAACTGGCAACTTTCCAACTTCTGCTGCTTCTAAGCAGAGTACAATATATGTATATATTTAAATATAAATTAAAAATATCTTGCAGAGTCTTTTATACAGGTACATAACCCAATAGCCATTTTAAATTGTCTATATCTCACAAACACTTCCTAAAAATGAACTCTCCCAAATGGGATGCAATGTGGCTTCTTATAATGATGTATAATCAAAATGCCTCCTTGTTTAACATGACAAATTTACACTAAATATGAAAAAGTACTATACTCATTTTTGTTACAAATATATTATTTTTGATGACTTCCATCTTGACTGTTTTAATAATTATGTCATATATAAGTATTAACACAAAGTTTTTAGAGAGAAGATTATTACAAAGGTTGGGAATACCAATCATCAAGAAGTTAGTTTCACACTTGAGAAACGTTGTTGTTGTTGTTAGGTGCTGTCAAGTCAGTATCCGACTCATAGCGACCCTCTGTACAACAGGGGAAACACTATTGTCAGTGCTTCTCTGCTGTTCATAGGGTTTTCAATGGCAGATCGATTTTTGGGAGGGGGTTGCCAGGTCCTTCTCCCAAGCCTACAGCTTCTGGTGTTCCCAGGCGGTCTCCCATCCAGGCCTGACCCTGCTTAGCTTCCGAGATCTGACGGGATCGGATGCCACAGGGCTATGGCTGCAGGCCCTGAGAAACATAATCAGTGTATATTTCCATGTCATGCCATAGCAGTATTATTCATTGTTACTTCAGTGATAACTGATTTTAATTTACATATAGATATCAACCAGATGGTTATTTTCTAACAGGAAAATTAAGATTTTATAATTATTAAAGTAATTGAACAATGTGAACAAACTTAAAAAGGTATGGAAGCTACCACAGTAAGGAGATTGAAGGCCACATAGGTGGAAGGTATGAAGTAATATTAGTCCTACTAGCACATATATTTTTTAAATGAGAGACTTCTTAATGGGACTATGATGAAAGTTCAAAATATTCATAGTTTTAATAAAACTAATGTGATTTTTACCACTAATTTTTATTAATTAGTAAGTAATGTATTTTATAAAATTACATATAATTATACACAATCATAAAAATTCCTCAATGACCAGGACATGTTCTGAACAGTATATCACTAGGTGCTTTGTCATTGTGCAAACATTACAGAGTGCACTTAGATGGCATAGCCTAATATACATGTCGTTGTTGTTGTTGTTAGGTGCCGTCGAGTCGGTATCCAACTCATAGCGACCCTCTGTACAACAGGGGAAACACTATTGTCAGTGCTTCTCTGCTGTTCACAGGGTTTTCAATGGCAGACTGATTTTTTGGGAGGGGGTTGCCAGGTCCTTCTCCCAAGCCTACAGCTTCTGGTGTTCCCAGGCGGTCTCCCATCCAGGTACTAACCAAGCCCGACCCTTCTTAGCTTCCAAGATCTGACGGGATTGGATGCCACAGGGCTACCGCTGCAGGCAATATACATGTAGGCCATATATATATATACATATATATATATATACATATATATATATACACATTAATTATAGCTTACTGCTCCTACAGCAATGCAGAACAAAAAAAGATTGAATCAAATGCAAGAAAAATGATGTAATCA
Organism: Pedetes capensis; assembly: GCA_007922755.1. Classification (NCBI taxonomy): domain Eukaryota; kingdom Metazoa; phylum Chordata; class Mammalia; order Rodentia; family Pedetidae; genus Pedetes; species Pedetes capensis. The sequence continues at coordinate 13,863 of VMDO01030611.1, read as the reverse complement.
AGAGATGCTGTACATACAAAAGGTATGAGGTCACTGACTCTGTAACATGGCATGCTGATTTACAGTAAGCCTTTTTTTAAACAGTAGGAAGCATATACTCTACAATAAAAACTATAGCAAACTAGTAACAGAGTTATTTATTATCATTCAGTATTACATATTGTACATGATTGTATGTGTTATATTCCCATATAACTCACAAAACATAGATTTACACCAGTATCACCACAAACATATGAATAATGCATTGTGTCACCATGTTACTACGGCAATGGCTGCAGCATCATTAAATACACCTCCACCTTGTTCTTATTAAATGCCATCAAGTCAGCTCTGAAGAGACAGAAATTCTTTAGCTCCATTATAATCTTATGGGACCACTGTCATATACACAGTCCATCATTAAGAAATTCATCATCAATGTTTTGCATATTTATGCATGATTGTATAATTACATATTATGCATAATAAATAAGTTATAATAAATTATGTAATTATATATTATATATGGTATATAATGTAAGTAAGATTTAATTTGGCATTTGTTAGTTTTACTACAATTATACACTAATAGGAAATTCAATTAAAGTTACATGTGAGAAAACTAAGCCCCTAAAAGATTCAAATGGACTATGCTAACAGAAAAGATGAAATTCTAGCTTAATGAGTCTTACATATTACCTCTTGATAGCAGATGTTATCTCTTTATTTTCCCCAAATTCCTGGCGATATGCTCCACTCACCAAACGATCATTAGCTTTATGTTCACCAAATACTTTTTTCATGGCATCTGTGATTTCTCCAACTGTACATCTAAAATATTAAATGCAAGTTCCAGTAAGATTATTTTGAAATAGGTATTTGTTTCCTTTAATAGTCAGTATAATTGGACTTATTATATAAATAAAAAAATAACCTGTCAAAAACCTAAACCTGAATGTTTTTAATGTATTATGAAAACATCTTTCCTGAGAGTATTTTTGAAACATTGATATTGATGCCTTTATGCATTGTAATATCTTTCAACATCTGTCAACCACAAAGTTACTGAATGACCTAAATATTACAAATAGACATATTTGAAGGCTACTCAATAATTTCCCAATTAACAATACAAATGAATAAAAAGCAAGACTCTCACTGATATTTTTTTAGTAAGAAGTAAATTTTTTTAGCATGTTCCACCCAAAGAGAAAGTTGCTGGCAAACTTAGTAAGATCAGTTATATTACAGAAGAAACACAAATAAAGTAGGCCAAGACATCAACAGAAGATAAGAGGTGGGGAACAATTTTTAAAAAGTATTCTTCCCCTCATCCCTTTACTCTCCTTAGTAATCCGCCCACTACTTTCATCTTAAAAAACACCTAGCTTTAGCAGCAGAAGAAGGGAAAGAAGGGAGACAGTTGTTTTTATGGTTGCTTCATGATTAAGAATAATTGAAAAGCAATGGCACGACAAGTTTTTCCTATCACTACTCAGCTACTCAGGTAAATGTTTTCCCTTCTCTGACAAGGCCTACCTCTACCAAGGTATTATGTATAACCTTGATAATATATTGAATAGCATATCAAGTTTCAACCTGCAAATCCATGAAATGGATTCATTATAGCAGATTCAAATGCCCTGAATCACAGGGAAATATGTCTCATTCAAAGTATATGAACGTTTCAAATGTGCAGATATTTGAGAAAAACGTAAATTAAATTTATTATAGTTGACATCATTTTCTTTGTGGCTCTTGGGGCTTACAGAGCTATCACTTTGTTTGTTTTGTTTTGTTTTGTTTCAATCCTAGGGGGTTGAATCCAAGGCCTCATGCACACTAGACAAGTACTTTACCACTGAGCTGCAACTCCAGCCCTTTTCTTTTAAATTTTTATTTTGAGATAAGGGCTTGCTAAATTGTGTATGCTATCCCTGGCCTTAAACTTGCAATCCTCCTGCCTCTGTCTCCCGAGTTAAATAGGAAGATGGTCTTGCCAGGCTCCATGGCGCAGGATTTCAGATATGCGCCATGGAGCCTGGCAAGACCATCTTCCTATTTAAGTATACTATGAAAAATTAAACTGGTCAAGTTGGAAATCTCCCAACTTACATATCCTCACCTTGCACGAGCTGCATCCACTGCAAGAGCCAAAATATTCCCATCTCCACTGGCAGCACACTGGGTTAATGCAGCAAGACATCGCTCCACAGCAGCTTGATCTCTACTGGATTTGATCTTACAGAAAAGATAATGTAAAGGAACAATTTATGTGTAAAGGCAATAAAACAGATATCAGAGATTAAACCCTGATACATACATACTGGACTGAATATGTTCCATAATCCTAACCTCAAAAATAAGAGAAAAAAATGAAGAAAATAACATATAATGTGTTATCCAAAGATATAATGAGTGTTTAAATTAAAAAAAAATTATTACACTAATTATAAACTTGCCAGTAATTCTTCTCAAAATATTGCTCAAGGCTTCGAACACACTTACCCCATCATTGTTTCCACTTTCTGAAGCAGTTCTGGAAGTCCTTTTGTGAATGCCTTTAATTGCACAGTTGTGGCTACCATGATGGCCTGAATCCATTCAAAACATTTACCTTTCATGGTTATTTTGACTTTAAGAGCTGAAGGTCACACAGTGTCAGTTCCAGTGAATAAGGTGTGTGAGGACACACCGTGGTTTCTACTTGATGGAAATTGCCATACTAGAAGTGATGTGTGACCGAGAACATGGTTATGATGGAAGATGAAACTCAAGACATCTCAGACAAGCTAAGAAGTACATTCATTCCTTTCATTCATTCACTCAACAGTTCCTAAAATAACACTAATTTGGTGTAAACCTGAAAATCAAAAACAAGCAGGCCAGTACTACCACTGATCTTTTCAAGTAACCACTTCAGCTTTTCTAAAGTAGTAAGATATTGAAATCAAGTGGATCATTTATAAAGAACTTCAAAGGAACACTAAATACTAATATTAAAGAGGGAAAGCAATATATCATAACTTAGAGAATATTTTAGTTATATTTCCTGTGGCTTTCCTTTAGCTAATTAGTAATTATCAGTAATACTACATATGCATGTATATTGCTGTACTTTGTATTTAAAAGCAATCCCAAGAGGAGACAGAGACAGACTGAGAAAGAGAAAGATAAAAAAATCCATGATGTAAAACATTTTCCCCCAGTTCCTTGATCTACATTAACCTAAGGGAAGACAATATAGTGTGGTATTTCTTGAATTGTTGAGTTCTAATCCATTAGTGGTTGATGATATAGAATTAGTGGATTATAATCAGCACTTATAAAGAATTGAAATAGAATATGAAATATCTAAGTGTATGGCACATAGTTGGTAAAAATATTGTTCTATTAATCTTTTATTTGGGTCAAGTGCATTCACACATGTCCATGTAGACAGGCTTATAGGTAAAATGCATTTCTTATTGTTAGTCCCAGTCAAAAAGGTTGAGATTACACTCAGAGAGTACAGGAGTCACTCTTAGATTCAAGTTCCAGTTCTGACATTTAGTAACTGAAAAGACATACAAAAATTAAGAACATCTCTCTAAATCAACCTTCTGTCAAATTGGATTGAGGAAAAGAATAATATGGTTCTTACAAGGAATAAGTTTTAAAAATGCATACCAGAAGCAATTCTTGACACAGCATAGGTATCCAATAAATCTTAATCTTATAGAAGTAACAGTAATAACATGAATTTAGAATTATGGTTCTAGGAAAGAAGAGTTTCCAAAATTATGATCTGTATTTACAGCCAGAATAACATTTTCATAGCTTAACAATTTGATACTTGTTTGGCACAGTGGCTCACACCTGTAATCACAAGGCCCAGAAGATGGAGGAAGGAGGATCACAGGTTCAAGGCAAAGGTAGCCTGTGTACTTTAGAGAGACTGTGACTCCAGATAAAAAATAAAAAATGGCCTTGGGGTGTGGCCCAATGAAAGAGCACTTACGAAGTATGTGTGAGGCCTTGGGTTCAACCAAGTACCACCAATAATAATAATAATAACTATTATTATTATTATTATTATTATTTTATCTTAAACGTGATTTTAGCAATTATGTTTTAAGATGTAGGATTATTCTTAAAAACATACAATTCCAAGTTACTAAACTCAATTCTTTTTCTTACAATAATAGGTAACTTAGTGAAGAAGGGACAATATAAAGAATAGAAAGGAGGGAGGGAACTAGCAGATAGAAGCAAAGATTACAGAGGTGGGATGGAGAGGAGGGTCAATGTGGAGGGATGAATGGGGAGAGAATGATCTCAATGTAAACAGTGCAACTTCATGAGTACATTGGAAAAATAGAGGAGTGTAACTCAAATATGCATTTGAGTTTTACTACACACTAGCCATAAGGCTCCAGAAACCTTGTGGGTTGATGAAAGTGTTGCCAGAAGTGATGTAAAGGATACATAATGGTAAAAATTAATGCTGTATTACTCTGTACCCTACCATCATTTACTAATAAAGGGATACACATACTATATGTATGTGTATGTGTATATATATGGGGGGTAGGGAGAGAAAAAAATATATATATATATTGTTGTTGTTGTTGTTAGGTGCCGTCCAGTCGGTATCTGACTCATAGCTACCCTCATAGGGTTTTCAATGGCTGACCGTTTTGGGATTGCCTTGGGAGTGGATTGGCAAGCCCTTCTTCCATTTTTGCGGTGCTGGGAATTGAACTCGAGACCTCAGAGACTGCAGTGCAGCACTCTACCAATGGGGCTAAATCCCAGCATGTATATATATATATATATATATATATATATATATATATATATATATGCACACATATATATATACATATATACATATATATATGCCATAAATTCAAGGGTATAGTGTCATCTTTTTCTGTGGTGAATTGAGTGTATACAAACTTGAAAATCAAGTGCAACTAAATTCTGGCTGTGTTTATGGCATAGTGGAAAGTTTGTAGAAGCAAGTAAATAAATAAAAGTCATAAGCACTAAAGAAAAAAAAAATGACCAAACGATAAAATGTGGTAGAGGAATCATTGTTCTTGATTAGATTGAGGGCGAATGTGGAAACAACATCATTAAATTGCCATTCGGTCTACTAAAAAAAAAGTCAAAGATGACAGTTACGAATTCAATCTAACTGGACAAAATCTATTAGATTTTCATAGAACATTTGATAAAGAAAACTCACATCTTAATCCCAGGAAAAGTAAACAGGGAAAAAAAACATTAAATGATTTGTTTTCCACCTTAGAAATAGTAATTATAAAAGCTACTGATTAGGAGACTGAGGTAGCTTCAGGTAACAGAAGTATGAAGTCTGAACAAAAAATATGGTGAATATTTAAAGAAGAAAATGTGTTATAGTAAAAGACACATAACTATTAATTCTCTTCAAAATATTCTCCCTAGCTTCCCCATCCATTCTGGACACTTTCTAGAGCAGTTCTAAAAGTCTGTTTTATTGAGTAATAATTCTTTAATTTAAATATCCACTGTATTTTTTTCACACCTCGCATATAGGCTACAATAGTAAAATAAGTATTATATATATATTTTATTTTATTTTATTTTATTTTTATTTTAGGGTACTTGGGGGTTGAACTCATGGCCTTCCACATACTTTGCAAATGTTCTACCACAGGGCTGCACCCCAGTCCCCTTTTATCCATTTTTTATTTTGAAACAGGGTCTTGCTGTTATACAGGTTGCCTCTGGCCTCGAACTTGCAATCCTACTGCCACAGCCTCCTGAGTTGCTGGGATTGTTTAATCTATTTTAATGTTTCATATAGTTAGTCTGGGGTTTAGCTGAGTTGGTAGAGTGCTTCTCCACACTTTTGTAGGGCCCATTTTCAATCCCTAGCACACTAAAAGTGGAAAGGGATATGGCAATCCACTCCTAAAGCAATCCCAAAACAATCAGTCATTGAAAACCCTATAAGGGTTGCTATGAGTAAGACCCAACTAGATAGTACCTAACAACAACATAGTTGTGTTATCTCAGTGAGAAATTGAAAATAAAAATGACACACAGTATTCAATCAAAATAAACATATATATATATAAACATATATATATGTTTATATATATATGTTTATATATATATATATATATGTTTATATATATATAAACATATATATATAAACATATATATATATATATATAAACATATATATATATGTTTATATATATATATATAAAAAATAAACATATATATATATGTTGTTGTTAGGTGCCATCGAGTTGAGTCCAACTCATAGCGACCCTCAGAGGGTTTTCAATGGCTGACTGTTCCGGGATTGCCTTGGGAGTGGGTTGCCACATCCTTCTCCCATTTTGCAGTGCTGGGAATTGAACTTGGGACCTCAGAGACTGCAGAGCAGCGCTCTACCAACTGAGCTAAATCCCAGCCCATATATATTATTCTAATGAAATGAATACGGGCTGGGATTTAGCTCAGTTGGTAGAGCGCTGTGCTGCAGTCTGTGCTGCAGTCTCTGAGGTCTCAAGTTCGATTCCCAGCACTGCAAAAAATGGGAGAATGACATGGCAACCCACTCCCAAGGCAATCCCAAAATAGTCTGCTATTGAAAACCCTAGGGGGGTCACTATGAGTCGGACATGACTCAACGGCACCTAACAACAACAACAAATGAAATGAATAAATTTCATTATAAACTATAGCTTAAAACACTACCAAATATAGTTGAATTTTAAAAATCAGAATGTAAATCACTCTTGCATAGTAGTATCAAGAACTATGGTCCAGTGGAAAGAAATTATAATGAAAAGGTCTCCATTCAAATATTGACCTTAATAAACTTTATTCTGTTTTCACTTCAAGTGATTTACATAATCACCTAAAACTCAGTTCTAATCTGTAAATTATGAAAGGCATTACTATTGTATGGTTTTATTACTAAGATATAAGTTTCACAGAGGCAGATATTATGCTTTAAAACACGTAATTTTTTGGTGTCAACAGAACTAGAGTGAGTCCAGGCTGTCTGGTTATTTATTCTAAGCAAGTTTCTCAATTACTCATCGTTAGTTTGATTTTAAACTGATGATAAATAATACCTACCTCGTGATTACTGTAAAGGTTAAGTGCGACAGTGTCAGGACTTAGTGGCCAGAATACAGAAAATTCTTCTAAAATAACAGTTATTAATACCTGCTTAAGTTTTTCAATCTGCTTCTTCCGCACTGAAGTATTATCAATTGCCAGAACTTCTACCGACTCTTCTTTTTCCAGCTGGTATTTATTTACTCCAACAATTACTTCAGAACCTGTCAATTTACCAGAGGAAAATAATATGTAGGTTCTGTTCACAAATAACTATCTGCTAGTAATGATCTAGTTAGCATGTATTTTTTCTTCTAAATTTAATACTTTTAGGTAGTATTCTTAAATCTTAACATAGCTGGGTGTGGTGGCGCATGCCTGTAATCCCGGTGACTCAGGAGATGGAGACAGGAGGATCACAAGTTTGAGACCAGAGGCAGCCCGTGTAACTTTGGGAAGCCCTTTCTCAAAATAAAAAATAAAAATGAGGCTGTAGCTCAAGGGTGGGGCAACATAGTTTCAATCCCCCAGTACCACAAAAAGAAAAACAAAAATCTTTAATGAGACTTCAATATAGGTCAGTAGATACCAATCTGGGATGAGGGTTTGAGGAGAAAGAAATTACACATCAGAATTGCCGTATGGGAGGACTTCTATTATTCTCCAAACTACATGATTTCCCAGAGTTTCTGATAAACCTCTTCTAATGCTATAAAATGAAAACAGACAGACGCCGGGTGCAGTGGCACATTCCTGTAACCCCAGTGGCTCAGGGGGCAGAGGCAGGAGAATCACAAGTTTGAGACCAGGGGCAGTCTACATAATTTAGCAAGACTCTGTCTCAAAAAGTAAAAAAATGGGCTGGGGATGCAGCTCAGTGGTCCAGCACTTGCAGAGCATTCAAGCGCAAGGCCCTGGGTTCAACCCCCAGTATCACAAAAAACAAACAAACAAACAAAAAAAAAAAACACCAATTACCATGTAAGATGTAGGTGGCAGAGACAGAATTAAAACTCAATAGCTTTCCTAGTATTTTCTTGGACTCTTTTATACTGAATTGCTTTTAAACAAAAACACAAATACTTTAAAATCTGTAAGTGATAAATCAAAATTATGAATATACTTTCTTACATGATAAAGAATATATTTTGCCTCAAATTACCAGATTATTATTCTTATTAACTAAAGTTAACCTACCACTCCTACCTCAGGTTGTTTTTTGTTGGTGTTGTTAGGTGCTGTAGAGTTCAGTCCAACTCATAGCAACCCTATGTATAATAGAACAAAACACTCCCTGCCAGTCAGCCATGCCTGACACTATGTCAGTGCTTCTCTGCCACTCATAGGGTTTTCAATGGCAGATTGTTTGGGCATTGTTTCAGGAGTGGGTTTCCAGGTCCTTCTCCCATTTTTATGGTGCTGGGGATTGAACCCCTGGCCTCCAAGAATGCAGAGCAGCACTCTATCAACTGAGCTAAACACCAGCCCCCCTGCCCAGTTATAGTCCTTCTTATTTCCTTCATAGCACTTTAAATAATCTGTACTTAGTTTGTTTACTTTTTCATTTTCTCTTTCTCTTTTACTAGAATATAGTCTCCGTGGTCACAGATTTCATGTCTGTTCTATTCACGGCCCAGACATGACAAGCACCTCAAAACATAATATACTAAAACTATATTCACTGATTAAATGAATAAATACTCCAATGTGGGTCACAATTACCATTAATAGTATCATCTTTAATCCTACCATTAGCAATATCCACTCATACATATACACAACTACGGTGGGTGTACATCTATACATACGCATATATGCTTGGCTCTGTACATCCACATGTGAAAATACAAGATGTAGACATATCCTTATATATGTTGTTGTTGTTGTTGTTAGGTGCTGTCAAGTCGGTATCCGACTCATAGCGACCCTCTGTACAAAAGGGGAAACACTATTGTCAGTGCTTCTTTGCTGTTTATAGGGTTTTCAATGACAGATTGATTTTTGGGAGGGCGTTGCCAGGTCCTTCTCCCAAGCCTACAGCACCTGGTGTTCCTAGGTAGTCTCCCATCCAGGTACTAACCAGGCCCAACCCTGCTCAGCTTCCGAGATCTGACAGGATCGGATTACACAGGGCTAAGGCTGCAGGCATCCTTATATATAGATACAAGAAAAAAAATTTACTAAAACTCTACTTTTCCATTTTTAATTATTTTTAATATTTTATTATGCTATAATAATCATACATGTTATCATTAGACAGAAATTAATATATTTTTTAAATACTTCTTTTCATGTATAAAATTTTCCACTTTCTCTTACCAGAATCTATTCTAGCTTGTCTTCGGGCAGCACATTCTTCAATTCGAAGTTTAGGTATTCCCTCAGCTACAGCTTTGGCCATTCCACCCATTTCTTCAACTTCATTAATGAGCTAAGAGGAAAAGGAAATTAAGAAAACTAAGAGAATATAAATTTTAAGTATAAAAATTAGTTCTGAATACTATATAAGTACTGATGGTATTAATAAAATTATAAGCTAAATGTTAATATTTCATGAGAAAGGAATTAAATAAATAGCAAAAGGACTAATTAGAATTGTGGTATTAAAAGTTATTTCAAAAGACAACAGAAAACCTAACAATTGTATTCGGGAAAACAAAATCTCTTACTTAAGTCTTGGGAGAAAACCAAGAAAAGATAAGAGATAGCTTCAATTCTCTAACTTTTATTTTTTGGTTACAATAAAGTTTTCATGGGCTAGGGTTTAGTTCAGTTGGTAGAGTGGTGCTCTATATTCTCTTAGGCTCTGGGTTCACTCTTTAGCAGTGCAAAAATGGGAGAAGGACCTGGCAGCCCACTCCCAAAACAATCAGCCATTGAAAACCATATGAATACCAGAGAAGCACTGACATAGTGTCTCAGGCATGGCACAGTGTCGAGGAGTATTTCATTCTGTTGTACATAGGGTTGCTATGTATTGGACCTGACCCTACAACACCTATCAACAACAAAGATGTTTTCATAGCTGCATAAAGTCTTTAACAAAAATATATTTCATACTTTTAATTTTAGCAACAGAGAAATGATATAACTCCATCTTTAATCAACCCAGGTAATATCAAAACCTTCAATCACAGCCTCACATATAAAGCCAGAAAACAGTTAGGCATGGTGACAAATGTCTGTAATAGCAGAGATTCAGCAGGCAGAGGCAGGAGGATCACAGGTTCAAGGCCAGAGGCAGCCTGTGTAACTTGGCAAGACCCTGACTCAAAATAAAAAGTAAAAAATGGACTGGGGGTACAGCTCAGTGATAGAGCACTTGCAAAGGATGTACAAGGCCCTGAGTTCAACCCCCAAGTACCATAAGTGGAAAAAAAAGGCAGGAAAAGGATGGTGGAATGATAGAATGATAGATGATTTAGCCAAAAGGGATATGGTAAAACTTGCTTTCCTCTCAAGAATTCAAGAAAGAATAATGTATATCGGAATGTAAAGAAGATGAGATAATAAGATAGAAAGCTAAAAAGAGGAGGACTACTTGAGAGTTTGCAACTATTCCTCTAATTCTGCCAAGAGAATTGAACTTTACTATCTACCAAAAATGAACTACAGAGGCAGTGAACTATCACACAGCTAATACAGGAGAGGCAAGGGTAAAACAAATATTACTGAAATAAAATTCTGAATTGTGAACTGTGAGATTATAGAGAAAAAAAGCATACTGAGACAATATAGAAGGCAGAAGACTTCAAAACATCATTCACATCCTCATGATAGGAAGATACTCTCCATTGATGAAATATAGTCATATAATATCAAGAGGAAAAATTAGAAAAATGAGCTCTTAGAAATAAAAAAGTGATATTAAAGTACTTGAGTTAAAAGATAAGGTTTACAAATCTCCAAGAAAATACAAAACACATCAAAGGACACACAATATAGAAAAGATAAGCACATTAGCACATTATTTAAGGATATCCAATATCTTACGACTAGGAGTTCTAGAAAGAGAAACCACAGAAAAAACATCAGGAAGCAATTATCAAAGAAATAATATAAGAAAATTTCCCAGAGCTATGAAAATATTTTTAAATGGGTGAGGTAGAAAATACGAATCAAAGATTCAGTACAGTGTAGGAAAACATACAAATGCCAAGGTATATATCAATACAAACACACACAAAGATGAGATCTGGATGCTTTTGGAAAGAAAGATCCTGAATGGGAATGGCATTGAATTTCTGACCACAAGCTAGAGTAAAAAATAGATTAATGTTTATAAATTTATCAATTCATGAATGGAAATAATGTCAAACCTAGTCGACTACCAACAAGAATAGGAATAGAATAAAGACATTTTCAAACAAATTCAAGTTCTAAATAATTCATCTCCCATGCACCACTTCCAGGAGGTTGCTATGAGAAGTGCTTCAAATTAACAGAGATGGATGGCAGATTCAGATTTCAGAATTTAACACAGAAGGGAAAAAATATTCCCAAGATAATGCCAAAGAGAACTCAAAGGACTATAATGGTCAACAGGCCTAAAAAGAGACAACTTTAAATCAAATGGAAATATTAGAACACCTCAGGAAGGATTAAACTGAGATACAGTTATGTTGGTAAGAAGTAAGAAGGAAAGAAGAGGCATGAATCAGCTAGCATACTAAGCTACCATACCAGGAAAACAACAGATAATTTCAAAAGTCTATAGTTTAGTGTCTAAAGTTGATAAAATTAGAAGAAACAATATATGTGTGTGATTTTAAAGTACACAGATAAAAACAAAAAGAAACAAAAAGAGAAGTATTAGGTTACTCTAGGAAAAAAACAAGTACAAGACTAAAGACTGCTCCTTTTTTGTATAAGCTTTCTAATACTAGCTGTCCTTTTGATTCTTTGCATAAAATACCTTAACAGAGCTGGGAGCTGGGGCACACACCTGTCATTCCAGCTACTTGGGAGGCTAAGGCAGGAGGATTGCAAGTTCAAGTCTGAAGGCAGCCTGTGCAACTTAGAGTGACCCTATCTCAAAATAAAAATTAAAAATGTGGCTCTGTGATGAAGTGCTTCCCTAGCATGTGGCGAAGTCCTTGGTGCAATCTCTACTACTGGGGGAAAAAAGAAAACAAAACAATAAACCTTTTCATACAAATACAAATATATTTCTTAATTAAGTTTCAGTATTAAAAACTATAAAATCAAATCTAAACCTCTAGAAATTTGGATTAAGTTTATATATTTTTATCAGTCTATAGTGAAAGCAAAGTTGTAAAGAAGAGAAACTGACCTTCAAGGCAGCATCATAAACATCGTTTGTGAGAGATTCCATCATATATGAACCTCCCCAAGGATCAGCCACTTTGGGAATCCCTGATTCTTCCTGAATGATGATTTGAGTGTTCCTGGCAATTCGAGCACTTTTCACAGTTGGCAAACCCAGAGCCTCATCAAAAGAATTTGTATGCAAAGACTGAGTTCCTCCAAACACAGCTGCCATTGCTTCTACTGTAGTCCGGATAATGTTATTATAAGGATCCTAAAACATTCGGTAAAAAATTAAAAAGGAGACAAGGAAAATAATTGACCATAGCTATAAATGACAACATAATCAAGCAGTGACCAATGTATACTCTTTATGCCAATGTTCACATTCTTCTTGTTGTTGTTAGGTGCCATCAAGTTGGTGTCCGACTCATAGTGACCCCATGTACCAGAGACAAAACACTATTGAGCTCCTCTGCAATGCACAGGGTTTTCAATGGCTGACTGTGTTTTAAGAGTGGGTTGCCAGATCCTTCTCCCAAGCCTACAGCATCAGGTATTCCCATGTGGTCTCCCATCCAAGTACTAACCAGTTACAACCCTGCTTCTGAACTCTGGTGGGATCAGACACCACAGTGGTACAGTTGCAGGCCAGAATATCAAACAAACTTAGCAAGTTAGTGAACAACCTGGGATAAGAAATAAGAGCCAAAGTGTCTAGTCCATGCTTAGACATGAAAACATTGTCTCTTACAATCCTCTGAAATATCACATATTTGTTGTACCTATTTTATACCACTAAATACTGTTCCATGGGGCTGGGATTTAGCTCAGTTGGTAGAGCACCACTCTGCACTCTCTGAGGTCCTGAGATCGGCTCTAAGCACCACAAAAATGGGAGAAGGATGTGGTAATCGGCTCCCGAGGCAATCCCGAAACAATCGGCCATTGAAAACCCCATAAGGGTCACTATGAGTCAGACACGAGTCAATGGCACCTAACAACAGCAACAAAATACCATTCTATAAGTACATCATGACATGTAGCTTTTCTATTTAGATTTTATTAGCCTTTGCCTAACTCATTATCTACTAGTTATTTTTTATACCTCAAAATATCTACCACAATAATGTGCACCAAATAAGTACTCAATAAATGACTAATAGAAATAGATGAACAATGAACTATAAGATAAGAAATTTGGGTTCTTGTTTACTATATTCCTAACTATAATTTGAGCATATCATTAGTCTCTGAACTTCAGTTTCCTTAGCTGTAAAAGCAAGCAAATTAAGACAAAAATGACTATTAAAGTGCCATACAACCTCAAAATCTCTACTTCTTCATTTATAAGGATATGAAGTGATATCATATATGGAACATATTAGCTGTCATTTCACTTTTAAATGTATAAAAGCAATGTAACTTTACACTTATGCATTACTTTTAATGTACCAAAATAATTTAATATAGAAAATGAGTGTATATAGAAACAAGATTATC
>VMDO01030610.1:0-21085 GCA_007922755.1 Pedetes capensis | reverse complement strand
AGAGTCTGTAGTAGGTCTGCCATGCACAGCAATTGCGCTAGAAACTGTTCTTATTGTGTCTAATTGTCCCGCAAGACTCTGCCAGAAAGGAGCACTCTGTCCGCGTGGTGCTCAGCCTCCTCCGCAGACCTCACCTTTCTCCACAGTGCAGTGGGATGACTTAGTATCCCCTCTGGTGTGTCTGGGGTCCAGGCATATGCGTGCCCGTATGTCTGTGGAGATTGTGTCTGCATGACTGTCCCGCCACAACAGGAGAGAGGGAGCCGCGTTTCAGCTCTGGATGTGTACTGCTGGCACTGGTTTCCCACCGCCACAACAGGAGGGAGGGTGCAATTCCGTGCTGACTCACCAGAAAACTTGCAGCTTGTGTCCCGCAGGCAGGGTGACAGTGTGATGTCAAGGTTGCATGCTGTGTTGGGTCCGGCTCCCCTGGGTGTGTGGGCAAAGTCCCCTCCGAGTCTCCAGGATTCTATCCTGCCATCTTGTCCTGTGCCAAAACAAGTGCCTCAGGTGCAGTCGATCTTTCCTCACGCCCCGTGGAGTCTTAGGCTGGTGTTCCTGGTCGGTGCAGGGTCCCCCTCCAGGTCGTGATTCGGGAACCTTGCCTCTTTCTGTTGTGCGGCTCCACATCTATCGGGGTCTTCTGATCCACATGCAGCCAGAGGAAGGAAAAAATGCCCAACTTAGTGCATCTATATTTTGACTGCAACCTTTAGGCCAAAAGAGAGAAATAGATCAGGAGTCAGTCCACTGTGATCTAATGCATATCACATGCTGTCATGCAGATAGTAGATGTTTAGTAACTACCTGTAATCCTAGCACTTGAGAAGCGGAGGCAGGAGATTTGTGAATTTGAGGCTAGTGTAGACTACACAGCAAGACTCTACATTTTTGGAGGTTTTAGTGCTTGGTTGCTTGGTCCTGCTGTCTTGGAGCTGGTGGCACCACTTTACAACAAGACAAGAGCACATGGCAGAGGAGGTTTAATCACCTCATGGCAGCCAGGAAGTGAAAGGAGAGAAAGAGGAATGAAATAATAGCAGAATTTTTTCTTAATTTAAATCAAGCAATAGACGTACAAACAATGGAGGCCTTTAGAACTCCAAACAGACTCTACCAGAGCAGATCCTTTCCTCATCACACTGCAATTGGAATGCTAAAACTACAAAGTAAAGGAATAATTTTAAAGGTGTGTGGCCTGGTCCAAACAGCTTGTTGTTGTTGGGTGCTGTCGAGTCGGTATCCAACTCATAGCGACCCTCATAGCGTTTTCAATGGCAGACTGTTTCAGGATTGCCTTGGGAGTGGATTGCCAGGTCCTTCTCCCATTTTTTGCGGTGCTGGGAATTGAACTAGGGACCTCAGAGACTGCAGCGCAGTGCTCTACCCACTGAGCTAAATCCCAGCCCCTAATTTTAAAGGCTGCAAGAGAAAAATGTCAACTTACATACAAAGGCAAACCCATCAGAATAACATCAAACCTTTCAACAATAACCATAAAAGCCAGGTAAGCAGGGAATGAGATTTCTCAAGTCCTGAAAGCAAACAACTGTCAACCAAGACTACTATATCCAGCAAAATTATCCTTTAAAATACATGGAGATATAAAAACCTTCCAAGACAAAAACAAACTCAAACAATTAATGACCACCAAACCAGTACTCCAAAAGATACTTAAAGGACACCTACATACTGAAGAGGAAATACAGACTCAAATATGAGAATACAGGAATGAATAAGACCTCTAACATGAATGAGGGAGAAATTGTTGTTGTTGTTGTTAGGTGCCATCGAGTCAGTATCCAACTCATAGCGACCCTCATAGGGTTTTCAGTGGCTGACTGTTTCGGGATTGCATTGGGTGTGGATTGCCAGGCCCTTCTCCCATTTTTGCGGTACTGGGAACTGAACTCAGGAGGGAAAAATTAAGGACCAATAAACATTTAAACCAATGGGAACAACAACCAACAAAATTACAAGAAATAACAGATCCTATTGAATAATAACTCTAAATGTAAATGATCTGAATTCTCCTTTTAAAACATGTAGATTAGCCAACTGGGTCAAGAAAGAAGAATTAACAATTTACTGTCTTCAAGGGACTCATGTCCTTCAAAAGTACTCATACAGTTTAAACATGAGAATATGGGTTTATCAAACATGGGGTAGCAAAAAAAAAAAAAGAAAAAAAGAAAGGTTTTCAATATTGGTATCTGACAAAGTTGACTTTAGCCCTAAATTAATCAAATAGGATAAAGAAGATCACTTCCTATTATTAAGGGGAACAATCAACCAAGAAGACATAACAATCATAAACATCTATGCACTGAATACTGGTACTTCTAATTTTGTAAAACATCACAGGACATAAAGGAGTGCATAGGTCCTGATACAATAATTGTGGGGGATTTTATATCCCACTCTCACCATGAGCTAGATAATATAAATAAATTTAACAAAGAAACCCTGGAATTAAACAGCACCATAGACCAACTGGAACTAACAGACATCTACAGAATATTTCACCAAACAGGTATAGAATACATATTCTTCTCAGTATCGTATAGAACTTTCTCTAAAATAGACCATATTTTAATGCATAAAACTGGTCTCAACAAATTCAAAAAATAGAAATAATCCCTTGCATTTGATCAGACTATGATGGAATTAAACTATAAATCAATAGCAAGAGAAACCATGAAAACTCCAAACACACATGGAAATTAAACAATTTATTTTGAATGACCTATGAGTCATTGAACAAATCAGAGAGGAAATTTAAAAGTTCCTCAAATCAAATGACAACAAAAGTACAACTTATCAGAACTTTTGGGATTCAGCAAAAGCAGTCCTATGTGGGAAATTCACACCTATGAATGCCTACATTAAAAATCAGAGGCAGCTGAAAAAATCAACTTAAAGACACATTTTGTTGTTGTTGTTACATGCTGTCAAGTCTAGTCCAATTGATAGCGACCTTAATAGGGTTTTCAGTGGCTATTTTGGGGATTGCTTTGGGAGTGGATTGCCATGTACTTCCCATTTTGTGGTGCTGGGGTTTGAACCTGGGTCCTCAGAGAGTACAAAGCAGCATTCTACCAACTGAACTGAGCCTCAGCCTCAATGACACATCTTAAGGCATTAGAAAAATAGTAACAAGCTAATCCCCAAACCAATATACAAGAAGAAATAAGAAAGATTAAGGCAAAAATCAATGAAATGGAAACCAAAAAAGCAATACAAAGAATCAATTAAACTAAAAGCTGGTTCTTTGAAAAGATAAATAAGATCAATGATACCTTAGCCAAATTAATGAAACAGAGAGAAAGAAGACCCAAATTTACAAAATTAAAGATGAAAAATGGGTAATGACAACCAATATTAATGATCAGCTTCATATTGGTACAAAAACAAGCATGAAGACCAATGGAATAGGATAGAAGACCCAGATATAGATCTTTGCAATTACAGCTATTTGATCTTTGACAAATTGCCAAAACACACAATGGGAGAAAAATAGTCTCTTTAACAAGTATTGCTGGCAATACTGAATGTCCACATGTAGAAGGATGAAAACAGATCTATATCTTTCCCCATATACAAAAGTCAAACAAAAATAGATCAAAGCTCTCAACCTAAAACTGGAACTTGTGAAGTTATTGGAAGAGAAACTCGGTAGTACACTTCAATATATCAGCATAGGCAAGTTTTTTCTTAATAAAAATCCAATAGTCCAGGAAATAGCACCAAGAAGAGATAAATGAGATTTTAAAAAGCTTTTGTACCACAAAGGAAACAATAGAGTAAAGGCAGAGCCCAGGGAATAGGAGGAAATCTTTGTTATCTATACATCTTATAGAGGATTAATATCTAGGAAATATAAAGAATTCAAAAAATTAGACACCAACAAACCCCACAAATAATCCAACTGATACATTGGCAGTGAAACTGACCAGTTTCCAGAAGAAGAAATACAGGTGACAAACATGAAAAATATTAAATATCCTTGGCAATCAGGAAAATGCAAATTAAAAGCACATTGAGATTCCGTCTTACCCCAGTCGGAATGGCTAGCCCAACAAAACAAACAACAACAAATGCCAGCATGGATGTAGGGAAACTGGAACCAATTTATATTGCTGGTGGGACTGTAAACTGGTACAACCCATATGGAAGTCAGTATGGAGTTTCCTGAGACTACTAAAAAAAAAACCACCATTTGATCCAGCAATCCTATTTTTAGGTATATACACACAGGAAGCTAAATCATTATACCATAGAGACACCTGCACTTCCATGTTTATTGCAGCACTCTTCTCAATTACAAGGATATGGTGTCAGCCCAGATGTCCTTCAACAGAAGAATGGATCAAAAATTTAGAGATATGCAAGTAGATAGATAGATAGATAGATAATGATGAAATACTATTGAACCATAAAATAGAATGACACTGCAGCATTTATAACAAAATGGATGGACTGGAAATTATCATCTTGAGTGAAATTACCCAGTATCAAAAAAGAAATACCACATGTTTTCATTTATATGTAGAAATTAGAAATGGAAGATTAATTCTTCTCTAGTTGTTTGGCTTAGACATTATAAATCTTTACTCATTATTGTAAATAAGAAAAGAAAGAAAATCAGACAGCTAATTTTACAGTAGGTTACTGTGCTGTCAATTATCAATAAATCATCCTGCTATACACATTCTATTTTTGGGACAGAGTTGGACAAAACAAATATGGTGGTATAACTTTAAGCTTTAGGAAGATCCCAACAATACAAGTCCCTTTTCCTACCCCCTCTCCCCTTTACCAGATCAGACTTGTTCTTAGTGTCGTTGCCATAGTTTGACAGAGGCAAAATTAGTAGGCAACAGAGACAATCACAACCACAAAAATTTGGAATTTAAGTAGTTCAGTGCTCTCAACTTTACAATGAAATGGTGATCCAGAAGGGTCAAGTATTGGTATAAGATCACATAAACAATTTTATGGCAGGTTTCATCTTTTATCGTCCTGTTTTAAAGGTATAGGGATATAAGTACAAAGACAAGGAATTACGTGCAGAATGGGTGGTGTTACCTTTATAGTCTCTGGATAAACCTGGACATATTTTTTATGGAGAAAGTCTTTTCCTATAACTTTAAACTTTGCATTCTAACACAGACCTTGTTGAGCTGTTTGGACCACAAAATTGAAGTGAAAAATGTTATTAGAATGGTATGCTTGTAAATATTTAATAACCAGCTCTTGGGTTTGATGAAGAAGCTCTAGATAGGTAGCATTTGATTCTTTCCATGATATAAATATTCTTCCATAGTCAAGTTCAAGCTACCAATGATGTAACACCTAGCTGGCAAGATTCTTCACAATTTAACAATGGCTTGTCACAAAGTCTGTATCAGCCAGCTCCAGCATGCCACTGGATGGGCAGCACTTGGCACAGAACAGACACTCAATGAATATCAGTTGCCTTCTCATCCTCATAAGTCATGAATTCTTTCTACCATGCTGTGTAACTACGTTTGACAAACACTAGTTAAATTCCTCAAGATAGGAGAGCCATCATTCTATTTATATCTGTGTTTTGTTGTTAGGTCCCATGGAGTTGGATCTGACCCATAGTGAGCCTCATAGGATTTTAAATGGCTGATTGTGTTGGGATCGCCTTAGGAGTGGAATGCCACATCCTTCTCCCATTATATCTGTGTAAGTAAAATTAAATTTCTCATGGTATTGCCTTCACATCTCACAATTCTGGAGGATATATTTGCAACACTTTCTAATAATGCAGGATGTGCAAAGCACACAGACTTCACCTTGTAGGACTCTTGTGGCATCCCCAAAAGGTTGACATTCTTCATGCTAGCTGAAACTGAGGTATACTGAAAGCCTGTGGAGACCATAAAGCAGAATAAAAATGGTGATTTCAAATATGAACACTGGGAGATTGAGGCAGCAGGATCATGAGTTCAATGCTAGCCTGGGCTATATAACCAGACCTTGTCTACAAAACAAAACAAAACAAAACAAAAACCTGCTGAGTGACAGGCAAATGCTCTGAATAATGATTTAGCTCATTCTTACACAAACAACTCTGTATAGTAAAGTCTGAGATGAGGAAAGTGACACATTTATTTACTCTTTTTAAAATGATTCTCCCAAACAATTTCAGAAAGATCAGCTGTCCTATTTGTTTGCTTTAAATTTTTTTTTTTTCCTGTACTAAGGTGGTGAACTCAGGGCTTTGTGTGTGCTAGACAAGTGCTCCACTGCTGAGCTGCATTCCTAGTCCCTTTTTTATTTTGAGTCAGGGTCTCACTAGTTTGTGTAGGCTGCCTCTGGCCTCGAGCTCACAATCCTCCTGCTTCAGCCTGTCAAGTCACTGGGATTACAGGTGTACACTATGGCACCTAGATGTCTGCTTTAAATTTAAAAATGCACTATAGACTTACAGCCCCCATGTGTCTGTCAGTTTGTCATGCTGTGGGGGCTCACATGTTGCTGTGATGATGAAAGCTATGCTACCAGTATTTCAGATACCAGCAGGGCCACCCATTGTGAACAGGTTTCAACTGAGCTTCCAGACTAAGACACACTAGGGAAAAGGACCCAGGAGCTCCCTCTTGTAACAATTATCCATTGAAAGCCCTATGAATAGCACAGAAGCACTATCAAATATAGTGCCAGAAAATGAGCCCACCAGATTGGAAGGCATTCAAGAAATGACTGGGGAAGAGTTGCCTTCTCAAAGTAGTAGTTGTTAAATGCTGTCGAGTCAGATCCCACTCACAGCAATCCTCATACAGTTTTCAGTGGCTGTTTTCGGGATTTTTTGGGGAGTGGGTTGCCATGTCCTTCTCCCATTTTTGCAGTGCTAGGGATCAAACCCAGGACCTCAGAGAGCACAGATCAGTACTTTACCAACTAAGCCAAACCCCAGACTCCTCAAAGTAGAGTCGACCTTAATGATGGGAATGGACTAAAGCCCCTGGGACCTCCTTTCCCTCATATTGCATGACTCAAAATGAGAGGAAACACAGTGACTACAACATGGGGCTCAAACATAAAAAGATCATGTGCTTGGCACAGTGTTAGGTAGTGTTTCTTTTTGTTGTACATATAAGGCCACTATGAGTCAGACCTGACTCGATAGCACCTAACAACGACAAATAGACTTACGGTAGTAGTAACTGGGACAGAATTATCCTCCCATTGTAAACAAATAAAAAATTGCATAACATATAAAAGCAACAGTGTTCCAACATTGGGATATAGTATACACATGATTTTGATGCCTAAGAGAAGAGAAATAATTGAAATGGGTGCTACACCAAGCATGGTGGCTTGTACCCATAATTATAGCGACTTGGGAGGCAGAAGCAGAAGAATCACAGGCTCAAGTCCAGAGGCAGCCTGCATAACTTAGCAAGATAAGAAGTAAAAAATGGGCTGATATCCAAGGTCCTGGATTTAACTCCCAAGTTCCACCTAAACAAAAAAATGAGCCCCACAATTGTCCTGTATTTTTGCCTAGAGATAGGGTTGCTAGAAAAAATATAGGACATTTAGTTAAATCTCAGATATCAACAAATTTTAGATGACAAAAAAATTTAGAAGTATTTATAAAAACAAGGTTGTATTTTCATTTGGAACTAGTTGGAGGCAATTCTTAGACTCTGATACAGGGAGAGGAAATTCAAATGGAGTATACTAATTTCACTGGGACGAGGAGACAGAAATACTAGTTTGGTGTGGCTGAAGTGGCTAAGATTTGCAGAGCAGAAGCTATAAAAGGCTCTCCGTGATTTCATGGCTGACCACTGCTCTGTGTATATATAGGGTAAAACTCCACAATGACAGCAGGCAATAAACAAGGCTGAAGAGTTCACACAGAGCTCAGGGACATTTGAATTCCATCCATCCAGGCCACAGACTTCTTTGAACACTTGGGGCTCTCAGAGAAGATCTGAGAAAGCTCACACCTTACTAATAGTATTATATAGGCAACACTAGACCCAATGTAACAATCCTCAAGGTGACCTGTGGCTTCGTGGTAGCAATCTTGCCAAACGTACGGGGCCCTGGGTCCAATCCTCAATACCACCAAAAAATAATTGTGTGTGTGTGTGTGTGTGTGTGTGTGTGTGTGTGTGTATGGTGGTGGTGGTGGTGGTGGTGGTTGTTAGGTGCCATTGAGTCATTTCTGTCTCACAGTGACCTTCCTAAGATTTTCAATGGCTGATTGTTTGGAAATTGCTTCAAGAGTGGATTGCTGTATCCTTCTCCCATTTTTGCAATGCTGGGGATCAAACCCTGGTCCTCTTATAAATATATACAAATATTTGTATATATATCTGGAGATTCAAGCGAATCAAAATGATTTTGCAAGCAGCATAACTGTCTCCCTTAAAGAAATTAACCTTTTTTTTAAAGATGATATTAGTCAACAATGTAGCATTCATAATGTCCAGCACCCAATTAAAAATTACTTGGCATAAAAAAAGTACCGAATTCTGACCCCTAATTTGGAGAAAAACCATGGAAATAGGACCAAAAGTGATAGAAATGATGGCATTAACTAATCAGAGATGTAAAACAGCTATTATAAGTATGCTCAAAGATTTAAAGAGACCAGGCATGGAGGTACACTCCTGTAAGTCTAGCTACCCAAGAGTCTGAAGTAGGACAATCATAAGTTTGAGGCACCTGGTGAGATACTGTCTTAAAAGAAAAGGGGAATAGATGTAGGTCGGTGGTCCAACACTTGCCTTGCAGGCATGAGGCCCCAAGTTTAACCCATAGTACAACAATAACAAAAAATCCCAAAAGCAAACAGAAAAAGATTTAAAGGAAAACAGTATGAGAAGAAAATTGGAAACTATAAAGATGTAAATTGAACAAACCATTTACCTTCATAATACCACTTCACTTGAGGCTGGTAGTGGATACCATAAGTGCATGGCATCTAATAGCACATGAAGAGCAAAATAGCTCACTCATCATTTCCCAGGAGACATCCATAGAAAAAGTGAAGATTGAATTTCTCCTAAAGAGTTCATTCTCAGGTTTTATAAGAAACTAGTCAATTCTTTCCTGTAAATCATTCCAGAAAACACAGATCTGAAATACAAAGTTTTGCCCCAATCCACTCCATCTTGGACATGAAGACAGGTGGCTGCAGAACCTAACTTACAACATGATTGCACAGAAGATGAGGAGAATGGGATAGGCTTTTTTTGTTGCTGTGCTAAGAATCAAACCCAGTCTCTTGCATGATAGGCAAACGCTCCTCCACTGAGCTCTACCCCTCACCTCTGCAGATAGATATTTAAATGCTTTCTTCTCTGTATTATATGTAAAGGTATTGGCTTGTATTTTGATTAGCCAACTATTTTCCTTGCATATTAAGAAAATATTAATGCTTTTTAATGAGAATTTTTAAAAAGCTAGGCATGGTGGCACATGCCTATAATCCCAGAGACTTGGGAGGCACAGCAGGAAGAGCACAAGTTCAAGGCCAGAGACAGCCTGAATAACTTAGAGCCCCAGTCTCAAGATAGAAAATAAAAAATGATCTGGATAAATAGATATACTGAAAAAAAAAAAAGACATGAAAGGAGAGCATTGGTGGGGAGGGAAGGAGGAACATGGGACAAGGGTCATGATAAGGGTAAGTTAACGTGAGCAATGTACAATGAAGTGCATGTATGAAAATGTCATAATGCAACTCATTAAGTTTTATACTAATATTGCTAATAAAAAAGTTTAAAAACTGATCTGGAGGTGCAGCTCAATGGTAGAGCACTTACAAAATAGGCACAAGACCCTGGGTTCAACCCCTAAGTACTGAGAAAAAAAAAGAATTAAAAGGACACATTTTTGCTACAAAAGGAACTTGATTTGTACCTGGGAAGTTTTGCCTTAGGTTCTATATTATTCTATGTAGCTGTCTTTGCTTCCTCCCACATATAAAAACACATGTGTTTTATCTTTGGCCTCTCAATTTTAACCCTCATCTCTCCCTCTCTTCCTCCTCTTTCTTTCCCCTCTTTTGAATCCCATTCAAAATTTCGCATGCTCAGACAATAATAGATAATTTTTCCTATCTGTTATATCATTCTAACTTGGAAAATCAAAACAAAGACCACTAAATAACCTATGCTTCTTATGTTAAGGTGAAAATTAAAATCTTTGATATCAGGAAATAACTGACCAATTTGTTGATTCATCATGAAATGAAACAGGGTCGAACCTACTCAGGTATAGTTGTGGTGGGTGGGGTGGGTTATACCAAGAAGCATGTGGTAGGCACAGTGCCAAGAGAATACATGTGCTTCTGTTGCCAAACTTCAACTTCTTGTTGTTGTTGTTAGGTGCCATCGAGTGGAGTCCGACTCATAGCAACCCTATGTACAGCAGACAGAAACACTTCCCGATTCTGTGCCAGGCAAATGATCCCATTCATGTTTAAGCCCATTGTGGCAGACACTGTGTCAATCCATCTGGTGCAGGGTTTTCCTCTTTTGCGTTGACCTGCCACTCTTCCAAACATGATGTCCTTCTCCAGGGATTGTTCTCTCCTGACTACATGTCCGAAATATGAAAGACGCAGTTTGGCCGTTCTTGCTTCCAAGGAGCACTCTGGTTGTACTTCTTCTAGGACAGATTTCTTGGTTCTTTTGGCAGTCCATGGTATATTCAATACACGTCTCCAGCACCACAATTCAAAAGCATCAATTCTTTTTCTGTCTCTCTTGTTCAATGTCCAGCTTTCACAACCATATGATGCCACTGAAAATACCATGGCACACGTCAGACGCACCTTCATCTTCAATGTGACATCTTTGCTTTTCAATACTCTAAAGAGATCTTGTGCCACAGCTTTTCCTAGAGCAATGCATCTTTTGATTTCTTGACTGCTGCTTCCATGGGTGTTGATTATAGAGCCAAGCAAAGCAAAATCTTGGACAACCTCAATCTTTTCTCCATTGATTGTGAAGTTGCGTGCTGACCCAGTCGTAAGGATTTTTGTTTTGTTGATGTTTAGTTGTAACCCATATTGAAGGCTATGGTCTTTGATCTTCATCAGTAAATGCTTTAAATCCTCTTTACTTTCAGCAAGCAGAGTGGTGTCATCTGCATAACGCAGGTTGTTAATGAGTCTTCCTCCAATCTTGATGCTGCGTTCTTCCTCATAAAGTCCAGCTTCTCGGATTATTTGCTCAGCGTATAAATTGAAGAGACAGGGTGAAAGTATACAGCCCTGACGCACACCTTTCTCAACTTTAAACCACTCAGTGTTTCCTTGTTCTATTAAGAGAGCATGCAAGGACAGTGCCTTTTCACTATCTTATCCAATATTTATTACATCATATTTTTAAATTCAAGCACAATTAGCCATGCCCATGCCTTAGCATTTTAAAAATGCCACTTCAGGGAACTAAGAGATTCTGAAGATGCCAAAAAATAAAATCAAATTCAAATCACGGCCGTGGCCTCCTGAGAGTCAGGTCAGAGTGTCTTGGGAAGAGACTGAAGGCTTTCCCAGATTGTCTCTTGTGAACAAGATGGAAAACCAGTGAACATACTCTGAGGGATTACAGCCTGTTCTCAAAATTCCTGTGATCAAACTGGGTGTGGGGGCGGGGCGGGGGAGGGAAATGGGGAAATACTAAATGGTAAAACTCATTTGGATGGGAGAACAGTATAGAGAGGCAAACAAAAAATAAGAAGAAATAGAGAGTAGAGAGAATACCATTATGGTTTTTGCTGGAGGGGAGGGGATGAGTTTTGCGGTTTGGGGAGAGGGGAAGTTAGTGGACTGATAGATTCTTGCTCAGACAATTCTAGCTAGGCTATTATGACTGACTGGGATGGAGGGGTAAGGAAAATAGGTGCCTTCCAGGCAGGTTATATCATGTATGTAGGAAGAGTAGCTGGAGTTTTTAACTCTTCACCAAGCTTCCGGCTCATGATATTTAGGAATATTCTACATACTGAACTGATGGTCACATAATGAAGACTTAATTTCTGTGGTTTAAAAGAGAAAAAAAATTAATTAACTAAAGAATATTATCCAAAAGCTCAGAAAGACCCAGCCCAAGCTCTGATAACTGAAATTAGAGTAAAACTGATAATAGATTCAGTATGTACAGAAATACAACAAAGGGCATGTTCATGTTCCTCTCAAATTTTGAGTTTCCTCAAAAGCTTTGCACATAGGAGATACAAATGTTTATTAAAATGAGAAAAAATTATCAGGAAGTACAATTTTACAGCTATTAAACATTGAAGAAGACATAGCTTTGGGATAAGAGTACTGCAACACTAAGTGTTCTCACAGTCTATGTCATTCAACAAAAGATTTTAGTTTGATTAAAATAAGTCAGATGATAATTCCTCCCACATATTGGTAACTAGGACCAAAAAGAAATGGAGTTTGCACACTTTGAGAGACACCAGAGTAGAAAGGACATCAGATTTGTGTCAGTTTCTCCCCCAGGCACGAAGAATCCAACAGAAATCTCCATCTTTGAGAATCCTTTTTCCCTTCTCTATAAAGAGAGTATTAACACCTTCTTGGAGGGTTGCTATGAGGACTAAAGAAAACATCTTTGAATAAATGCATGTCATTTTTATGAGAAAACTAGCTGTGATCTTTGCTATACACATTGAAAAATGCACAAACAACTTGTCGGAGACGTCTCATCCCTTTGGGTCATTTGATTCTAAAAGCTGATAAAGTTTATTTCCACATGGAATTAATGATATATGTAATATTACACTTAGTTGAAGATAATTTTGAATGTTACTTTCAACAGAATGTTAAATTTAAACAACTTTAAATACTACATACATTAGAACAATGAATTTGCTTGGCACAGTGATGCACACTTGTAATCTCAGCAACCTGGGAGGCAGAGGCAGGAGGATGGCAAGTTTTAGGCCAGAGGCACCCTGCATTATTTAGCAAGACCCTGCCTCAAGATAAAATTTTAAAAAATGGGCTGAGGGTGCAGCTCATTGGTAGACTGCTTGCAATGTATGCTCACGTCCCTGGATTCACCGCCCCCCTGCCGAATAACACAAAAAAAGGAAAGAAAATACATGTCAGAATGAAAAAGAAAGAAAGAAAGAGAGAGAGAGACAGAGACAGAGATAGAGAGACAGAGAGAAAAGAGAGAAAGAAAGAAAAAAGAAAGAAAGAAAAGAAAAGAAAAGATTTTAAAATACCTACATCCTCATTTTGCTGCCATACTGCTTAGAGGATAAAGTACTACATGTGAAAGTAGTGAAATAGTGATACTGGTGGGCTATGAAAACCAAAGTTTCTCCTTAAAATTCATCTCCCCAAACCACTTCAGTGATCCACTGGTTCAATGAATTATATTACCATGTATTTGCTTAGCATATATGTGTTAGTTTTCCATCACTGTGACAAAAGTACCTCACATGATCAATTTCTCAGGGCGAAAGGTTTATTTTGGCTCCCAGATTCAGAGGTTTCAGTTCATGCTCATTTGGCCCTGTTGTTTTGGGCCTGTGGCAGCACAGGACATCATGATGTGAGCATGTGACAGAGCAAGCTTATTCATCTCTTTGTGGCCAGGAAGCAAAGAGAGGGACAGGAAAGGACTGGGGTTCCAATATCCCCTTCAAGGACATACCCTGATAACCTAACTTCCTTCTACCAGATCCCACCTCTGAAAGTTCATCCCTCCTAGAGGTTGGAGACCAAGCCATTATCACATTGACCTTTGGGGGATATGGATTCAAACCATAGCAATATGTAAACTTCTCTGAAACTAAGTTGGGAATCCTCCAGTGCTTTTTGTTTGTTTTGTTTATACTTACTATGCTTAACACTAAGCTGGGGTTTAGCTCAATTGGTAGAATGCTGCTCTGTACTCTCTCAGGCCCTGAGTTTGGTCCCAGCACTACAAAGCGGGAGAAGGACCTGGCAACCCACCCCGAAACAATCCTGAAAATAATCAACCATTGAAAACTCTATGAGGGGGCTGAGGGTGTAGCTCAGTGGCCCAGCACTTGCAGAGCATGCAAGCATGAGGTCCTGGGTTCAACCCTCAGTACCACAAAAAAAAAAAAAAAAAGAAAAGAAAAGAAAAGAAAAAGAAAAAAAGAAAACCCTATGAGGGTCACTATGAGTCAGACTCAATAGCACCTAACAACAACAACAATGCTTAATGCTATGTCAATAATACTGTAAAGCAATGTCATCTTTTGGTTTGTTTTTAATGTGACTCACCTGACTGTGTACTTCACATCAATTTCAGGGCTTGTTCCAAGAAGACTCAGTACTATCTTCTCTAATTTGGAGTTTACTCAGTTTCTCAAATGTATGAATTTACATCTTTGCAAAATTTAGGAAATTTTTAGGCAATTATTTCTTTAAGTGATTTTTAAGCCTCGTCCTCTTTCTCCTCTCCTTTTGAGACACTGAGACGCTAATGGTATAAATGGGCTGGGATTTAGCTCAGCCATTGAAAACCCTATGAGGGTCGCTATGAGTCAGACTAGACTCTATGGCACCTAACAACAACAACGATATAAATATTGTATCTTTCTCATAGTCTTACACCTCCTGAGGTTCTGCTGATTTTTTTTCCAGTCTATTTTTTTTTTCTGTTGTTCAAATTGGGTAATTTGTTTGCTCTATCTCCACGCTCATTAATTTTTTTTCTATGACCTCTGCATTCTGCTAATGATCTTCTTGATGAAGTTTTTATTCTGATTATTGTATTTTCAGTTCTAGAATTTATACCTGGCTCCTTTTTATACTATCTATTTCTTTGCTGGGAGTTAGCTCAGTTGGTAGAGCACTGCTTTGCAATCTCTGAGGTCCTGAGTTTGATTCCCAGCACCACAAAAATGGGAGAATGATGTGGCAATCCACTCCCAAGGCAATTCCGAAACAATCAGCCATCAAAGACCCTATAAGGGTCTCTATGAGTCAGACACAACTCGACAGCACCTGAAAACAACATTTCTTTGCTGAGGTTATTATTTTTTTCATTTGTTTCAAATGTGTTGTAGTTACCCGTTGAATGTGTTTTTATGATTTGTTGTTGTTGGATGTTGTGTTTAATCCAACTCATAGCAAACCCGTGTACAACAGAATGAAACATTACCTAACCAACTGTGCCATGTACACGATCTTTTGTATTTGAGTCCAATGTTGCAGGTACTATGTTTCTTCTCATTTTGAGTCATGTCACATCAGTGAAAGGAAGCTCCAGGGGCTTGACTCCATTCCCATCATTAAGATTGACTCTACTTTAAGGAGGCAACTCTTCCCTAGTCATTTCTTGAATGCCTTCCAAACTGGGGGGCTCATTTTCTGGTACTATATTTGACAGTGCTTCTCTACTACCCATACAGTTTTCAATGGCTAATTGCTTCAGGAGTGGGCTGCCAGGTCCTTCTCCCTAGTCTGTCTTAGTCTGGAAGCTCAGCTGAAACCTGTCCACCATGAGTGGTCCTGCTGGTACCTGAAATACTGGTGGCATAGCTTTCATCATCACAGCAACATGCAAACCCCCATAGCATGACAAGCTGACAGACATTTGGGGGATTTTTAGGATGACAACTTTTAAATCCTTGTCAGATAGTCCCAGCATTCATATATCTTGGTGTTGGTGTCTCTCTTCTCATTTGAGATTTTCCTGGTTCTTAATATGAATAATTTTCAATTATATCTTGAGCACTTTTGCTTCCCCTCTCCCCGTCCCCAGTACTCAGGGGTTGAACTCAGGGCTATACACATACTATGCAAGTGCTCTACCTCTGGGCTGCACACACAACCCATTTTTTTATTGTTTTGTATTTTGAGTCAGAGTCTCTCCAGGTTATGCAGGCTGCCCCTTGCCTCGAATTTGCAATCCTCGTGCCTCTGCCTCCCAAGTCACTGGGGTTGCCCACTTCTGCTATTATGTTATGAGATTCTGGATCATATTTAATTCATTTGTTTTAGCAGACCTCATATCATACTATACAAGAGAGAGAAGTAGGGTGATGCCCCATTACCACCATGGGATGTGGAAGTCCATGCTTCTTCCTTTTTCTCTTTTGAACCCCAGAAGCAGAAGAGCATTACATTATTGCTAGGGCATGGTGTGGGAGTTACTGCTCTTCGCTTGGCCTCTGCTGAAGTTTATGGGGCTGGGAAGACTCATTGTTGTTGTTATTAGATGACGTTGAGTCATTGAAATGTTGAAACCTTATAGGGCTTTCAAGGGCTGATTATTTTGGGATTGCCTCAGGAGTGGATTGCCATGTCCTTTCCCCATGTTTGTGTTGCTGGGAATCAAACTCAGGACCTCAGAGACTGCAGAGTGGCATTCTACCAACTCAGCTAAATCCCAGCCCAGACGACTCATTACTACTGGATTATAGTGAAATCCCAGCTTCCCACCCAGCCCTCTCTGATCCCACCTTTGCAGAGAGAGGCACCTCATTAATGCTAAGTAGGGGTAAACATCCTAACTCCCCATTTGGTCTTCCCTAGTACCATGGGGTAGTGTGGTAAGCGGGAGTCTTGTTATTGCTAGGCAAGCACAAAGCCTGGGCTCCCCACTCAGCCTTTGCTGTGATGGATATGAGTAGATCACATTTTATTCTCTGCTATTTGTCTAAAGTAGAGCAATGTGTCTAAAAGTGATCCATTTTTCTAGGCTGCCCCTTAGGGCTTCTTTTTCAGTGCCTGTTGGCATTTGCTGACTGCCTGATTCTCTAGCACCCAGTCTGAGCTATATGAAACAGGAAGAAAATTCATGTTGCTGTGTTGTTCCATGTATCCTGTGATCCCTAGTGAAATCCATCTTTGCTCTATCTTTGTTTTATGCAAAATATCCAGGGCCTTAGCTATACTCAGCAGGAGAAATAGGAAGATATATATCTAGTTCATTCTGTCCTGGGACCAGAAACTGTCAGATTCCTAGGATTCTCCCTTTTCTGCTGCAGCATCACAAGGCAAGAATTCTTGGAGCTGATCTTGAATTTACTATGTAGCCTTGAACTCATGATCCTCCTGAGTGTAGGGATTTACAGATGTGCATCACCATGCTTGACATAAAGTCTATATATGTTTTGTTGTTGTTGTTGTTGTTAGGTGCCATCGAGTCGGTACGCAACTCATAGCGACCCTCATAGGGTTTTCAATGGCTGACTATTTCAGGATTGCCTTGGGAGTGGATTGCCTGGCCCTTCTCTCATTTTTGCGGTGCTGGGAATTGACCTCGGGACTTCAGAGACTGCAACGCAGTGCTCTACCAACTGAGCTAAATCCCAGCCCACATATGTTTTATGGCTAACACCAATCACCTTGGGTTTCAGTCCATCAGATTTGCATAAAGGGTTCTATGTCCATACCCAATTCCACACAGTTTCCTCTTCTAATGTCAGTTCAGCAAGTAGAAAAGGAGATACATCTGATGCCAGAAATCTAAATTTCCCAAGTGGTGGGTTGTTTGCTTTTGGCTTGGGATGGGTGGCCCAGCAAACTGTAATTCCTCAGGAAACATAGACAAGATCTCAGTTCTTCACTGTGAAGGCTTTACCTGCTTCCCTAGGGGTTTCAAGCCTAACTGAAACTTTATGCTTTGCAAATGAATTCTGTGCTAGGGTAAGAGAAGGAGCCAGTCATTTCCACATTTTTCAAATGTACTAACAACCAGGGCAAGCACTTCAAGCCTTTAAATCTTTTCTCCTGGCACACAATTCTAATAGCAACCGGGGCTGCCACTTAAGGGAGTGCAGTTTGTGCATTGCACAGAGGCACTCAGCCAAGGGACAAAAAGGAGCTGAGATTCTGCCCAAGCTCTGCTTGCCAAATCATGTACCCACAGGGCTACATCACCCAAAGGGGTTGTCTTTTTCAAATTTGCACAAAGGCTCCCTATAAGCAATCAGCTGGGCCCTGAACCTAACAATAGCAGCATTGCAGCATCTCAAAAGAAACATTCTCTTGTATTCCATAAACTCATTATGCTTGAATATTCAACTGATACTCATACATTATTTATATCATCATGTCAAAATAATTTAATTTCAGAATTTTCATGCCTATTTAAGTGAACTTGAAATCATCAGAGGAAGGGTAAAGTCAAGGTGGTTTTAAAGGGGATTTCCTGTTCTCTTCCTGGGACACTCTTCCATCAGTAAGGACTGTTAGTTTTCAAGAACTGAGTAGATAACATGGGCTTCCTAATATGGACAAATCCCTGCATCTTGGTTGCAAACACATCCCCTTCCCCTTCATTGATCTCTTACACATCCATGTGTCCTTCCAAGGCAATTGGAAACCTTTGTTATGTTGGAATGTCTACATCCCTGAATAAATCTGGATGCTGAAGTTTCAAACAGTAGTTAAACAGTAATGTGAGGTCTTTTACTTGTCTACTTGGCCAGCTATTGGCCACTTAATGGGTAACTCTCTTCTCAAAACAAGAGCATTAAGTTCCTAGGATCAATGTAACTTTATAAAGTATACCATTGGTCCAAATCTTACCACAAGTCGAGGATTGGTTTAGGGGAACAAAGACCAAAATGGCCATCAGACTTCTGAGTTCTCTGTTTGACTAGGCCTGGTCTGGGCTTCCCCTTGGTCATTGTAAAATCTGGACCCTCTTCAGTTAAGTCTGCCTTACCATTTTCAACAAGTGCAACATTTAGCTAGTTTGTTTTAAAACAGATATAAAACAGTTGGCTCATGTCAAGACAATAAGAGAACACCAAAGCATAGCATGATGGCTTTATACACAACCACCACCCTTTATTTGCTGGCTTCATCAAAATATTAAAGTAGTTGCACACTTCTAATTCCAGCACCCTAGAGGCTGAGGCCAGAGGCAGCCTGAGTAATTTAATGAGACCCACTTCTATATCTAAATAAAACATATAAAGGGGGCTAGGGATGCATCTCAGTGGCAGAGCACTTGCCTAGCATGTGAGAGGCCCTGGGTTCAATCCCCCAATATCACAAAAATAAAAAAAATAAAATAAAAGGTTGTAATTTTATCCTTTGATACCACTCAAATGCTTCCCCACCTTATGTTAGGAATGAAATTTTGTTTCAGTTCTTTTTGAAACAAAGTCTCACTTATGTTGCCCAATGGGAGAAGGACTCTGGCAACCCACTCCCAAAAAACATTCTGTCATTGAAAACCCTATGAATAACAGAGAAGCACTGACAATAGTGTTTCACTTGGCATAGATAGGGTTGCTATTAGTTGGACAGCAACTCCATGGTACCTAACAACAACAAATGTTGCCCAAGCTGCCCTTGAACTAATGACTCTCCTGCCTCAGTCTCTAGTGCTCCAAGTAGCTGGGGTTACAGGTACATGCTACCATGCCTGGCTCAGGCATGGTATTTTGAAAAATAGATTAAATCAGATTTGGCTAGGATGGCTTTCTAAAATGCTTATCATAAGCTTCCATTTCTATCTTCCAATATAAAAGGACTTTCACTACTCAAATGTTTTGTTTTGAAGTGTCTCGTTTGGAAATATTACCCAATGTGAGAGATTAAAACAAAGCACAAGTCTCATTAAAAGGCCAGATAAAACTCGAGTGTGGTGGCACACGCCTGTAATCTCAGCACTGGAGAGACTGAGACAGAAAGACTGTGAGTTTGAGGCCAGCCTGGACTACAGAGTGAGACTCTGCCTCAAAAACAAAACAAAAGAAACAAACCAACAAAGACCAGGTGCTGAGGGGCTAGGGGTATAGTTAGTGGTACAGTACTTGCCTAGAAGACCCTGGCTTCAATTCCCTTGCACTGCAATAAACGAAAAAGAGAGAGGAAAAAAAGAAAGAAAGAGAGAGAGAGAGAGAGAGAGAGAAAGAAAGAAAAGAAAATAGAACCAGGCACATTGGTGCCAGCATATAATCCTAGCAGCTTGAGATGCAGAAGCAGGAAGTTTGCAAGTTCAAGTCCAGAGGCAGCCTGTGTAATTTAGCAAAACTCTGTCTCACAATAAAAAACATAAAGGGACCGGGAGTGCAGCTCAGTAGTAGGTAAAGTGCTTGTAAAGTATGCATGAGGCCCTGAGTTCAGCCCCACTATACCACAAATAAATAAAAAATAAAAATAAAGACCAGAACCTGACTGGTGGTGTGCCCCAGTGGTACAGTGCATGCTTAGTATGTGCAGGGCCCTGGGGTCAATGCCCAGTGGCAAGGGATAAAGGTCACATTCTGGTCTTCATTCTCCTATATGCCATGAGATCTTGGCTCAGGCACTTTCCCCTAGACTTTTGTGTCCAGAGCTGAAAGGTAAAGAAGTTAAACTCAATGTTCTATTAATTAGACATTTAGAATCTTATGGCTCTATGCAAAATAGTTCCTGGACTACTCTTCAGCAGTTTCAGATCTTTAGAACTGACAGTTCTTAATTTACAGATGAAGAAATTGGGACCTAAGTAATTTGCCTAAAATCACAAAGCCAAATTTTGGGCTGCCTGATCCTGTACCTAGAACACTTGATTGTGAAATTCATGCTTTTAGCTCTACCTCCAGTGATATCCTCTCTTTTCAGAAGGTCTTGTTGTTGTTAGGTGCCGTTGAGTCAAGTCCTACTCATACTGACCCTATGTACAGCAGATCAAAACACTTCTCAATTCTGTGCCAGGCACACAATCTTATTTATGCTTAAGACCATTGTTGCAGACACCTGGTGGAGGGTTTTCCTTTTTTTCATTGACCTGCCACTCTCCCAAACATGATGTTTTTCTCCAAGGATTGATCTCTCCTGACTACATGCCCAAAATATGTAAGACGCAGTCTGGCCATTCTTGCTTCCAAGGAGCACTCTGGTTGCACTTCTTCTAGGACAGATCTTTTGGTTCTTTTGGCAGCCCATGGTATATTCAATAGACGTCTCCAGCACCACAATTCAAAAGCATCAATTCTTTTTCTGTCTCTCTTGTTCAATGTCCAGCTTTCACAACCATATGATGCCACTGAAAATACCATGGCATGAGTCAGACGCACCTTGGTCTTCAATGTGACATCTTTGCTTTTCAATACTCTAAAGAGATCTTTTGCCACAGCTTTT
>VMDO01030609.1:0-21090 GCA_007922755.1 Pedetes capensis | reverse complement strand
TTGTTAGGTGCCGTCGAGTCGGTATCCGACTCATAGCGACCCTCTGTACAACAGGGGAAACACTATTGTCAGTGCTTCTCTGCTGTTCATAGGGTTTTCAATGGCAGATTGATTTTTGGGAGGGGGTTGCCAGGTCCTTCTCCCAAGCCTACAGCTTCTGGTGTTTCCAGGCGGTCTCCCATCCAGGTACTAACCAGGCGGGACCCTGCTTAGCTTCGGAGATCTGACGGGATCGGATGCCACAGGGCTACCGCTGCAGGCGCTTCCTTAGAGTAGCAGGCTTAATACACATTTCATATGGACAATTTGATAGTTAAGTAGATAATGTATGTTGAACAATTTTTGACTACATTTTACTCTTCAACATTGTGATATTTGCCCTCATCAGTGCAATGGGAATAAAGTTGGTTCCAGAGCTAAAACCACAAATTTGATT
The DNA here is from genome assembly GCA_007922755.1 of Pedetes capensis. NCBI lineage: Eukaryota > Metazoa > Chordata > Mammalia > Rodentia > Pedetidae > Pedetes > Pedetes capensis. The sequence continues at coordinate 20,654 of VMDO01030609.1, read as the reverse complement.
AATCATCTGATAATTGGATAGATAACAGGCGCAGTAACCTAATTCGAAAATGAAGCTAAATAAAATGAATAATAATGACAAGATGTTTTTTTTTCTACTTCACAGCCCATGAGAGCTTGTGATAGAATGTAGCAGGAAAGGTCACTTCAAGGAACCCTTCTGAGGGTCTGGTTGGCCTCATTCTGGCCCTAATCTGTGGAAGACATTGCTGGCTTTGAATGAACATCAGAACATCATATTACCCCTAAGTCACAGAACCATATTGAAAGCTCTTCTTCCTCTTGTTGAAGAAAAACCCTAAATTCAAACTTTTTGTTCTAATTTCCTTTTGTCATCCACTAATGCTATTCACTTCAAAGAGGTGAATTTTACATCAAAACTCCTTAGTGTCTTTGGATTTCCATTTTAGATTCATTTGTGGAACTTTGCTCAAACTATATGACAATAAATTTTACTCTGGCCTATATGAGAGGAAGAATTGAAAAGCATCTTACAGTCTCTGATGACTAAATTAAAGCCTTTGATTAGAAACAAATGTGCTAGATGGTTTAAAAGCACCAATAAAGTTGAGTTTATACATTTGAAATTAACATTTGTCTGGAATCCTGTTGATCTTTCTGGCCTTGTTTGTGCTAAATATGGGTCTATCTTAAAGTTAATGCATAATTTTATACTCTGTGGACTTAAATTAAATTCCAAATAACTTCAAAAGCTAAAATTAATTGTAAAAATGAAAAGAAGACACACATCAAAGATTCATTTTTAAAGCTGAAATCTACATAGCATTTTAAACCCTTCTAAAACTGCCAGCCTATTCCTTATTTGGCCTCTTCTCAATTAAAAACTTGCTATTCTGCAGGAGTACATTTATGGGGGAAATATTACATGCTATTAAATTCCTCCTATTCTGTATACTTTAAAATAAAGTATATATTCTGTTATTTATTGTATGCATTCTTTACTCCTAAGTTTGCATATAGTTTGTTCTTATGAATTGCAAAATAAATATCTAAATATTTTAATTGTGATTGTTTCTTGCTGCTGTTGTTAGGTGCCTTCAAGTTGTGTGCAACTTAGCAACCCTCACAGGGTTTTCCATGGCAACTGTTTTGGGATTGCCTTGGAAAATGATTGCCACATCCTTCTCCCGGTTTTGTAGTTCTGGAAATCGAACTCGCCACCTCAGAGACTGCAGAGCTGCACTCTAACAAATGAGGTAAATCCCAGCCACAGTCTTTCTTACTGTTCAGAAAAAGAAAAGTAGCTGAACAACAGCAACAACAACAACAACAACAATAACAACAACAACATCAAAATGAATTCGAAGGCTTGTACATAGAAGCTTGTGGTTTGGACATTTTTCAATATAAGTGATTTTTTAAATTTTCTTCCAGTACTAGCATATTTAAATTGTTCTGTTATGGATGAAATCATTTCCCTTAAGAAAAGATGTGCAGAATTCCTGATCCCAGAATGTGTTATGATTTAAAATTACCCACTGCAGATATAATTAGGTAAGATGAGGTAATACTGAGACACAGTGGGTCTCTAATCTCATATTACTGATGTCATTATGAAAAGACAACCTCTGTAGACACTCACAAAGTAGAGCCTCATGTGAGTAGAGAAAGATGAGTCCATAAAGCAGCGAATGCCAAGGACTGTCAGGGAAGCTAGGAAGAGGCAAGGAAGGAGTCCCTGATAGAGAGAGGATGGCATTGTTGATGCATTCATTTCAGACTTCTGTTCTCCAAAACAGTGCAACAATAAATTTCAGTTGTTTTCATCTTCCCAGATTGTTGTTTTGCTTTGGAGAAACTCTAGCAATCTTACCATGACCCTAAAATTCTAGGTGAAGTTTTTATGTAATACTCTGTATTCCTATAGCATTTATCAGATAATATGTTAATATTTCTTATTCTTTACTTAAAAAATGGTAAACTTTATCAGTGCAACAATTGCCTTTATTTCTCATAATTTGTAAATTAGGTATCCCAAATATTTAATAGGGAATACCTAAATACCTACATGATGTTTCAAGTATTATCACGATATAATGCACATAATATCACTTTTTCAAACTATTAAATAATTCCTGAGTGAAAATTCAGGAAGAAAAAAAGTGACAATGGGAATATATATTTCACATATATGTATACACAACATTGAGGAGATATCAACAATTACTAAAATGTACCAACATTGTTACCTGTTAGTGAAAAGCATGAAGGGCCAAGTTGGAAAGATTAAAGTTTGATAAACTGATCATCTCAGTCATAGATATTGATAATCTGTAGGAAAATACTACAGAGAATGGATTTCCAAAATTAGTTATACAAAATACTCATGAAAATGAAAATGCTTCTAGAAAATACAGAGATGTGAATATCATTTTAACATATAAGCTATAATATCAGGTGCTCACCATCATAATTCATATAAACTGGGAAAAATTATGCACCTACTTAGAAAAATTAGAATTTTAGGTCAATTTGTAAATAATATAGAATAACTAAGCCAAAATTTACCTGGTACAAAAAGAATGACTTAAGACTAGACCTCTTTGATTAAACTTCAATAAATGTTGTTATCTCTTTAGTATAGTAGTTTGTTCACAACTTGATTTCATAAGAAAATAAAGAAAATTAGCTAGTAGATGTAAGATATTGATAAAATAAACAAGGAAAAACAGCAAAATTTAGTAATATTAACATTAAAAAAACTGAGAACTCTTTTAAATTAGAACGCTAAAGGTTATGTTGCTGCTATTGTTGTTAGGTATCCTTGAGTCAGTGTCCAACTCATAGCTACCCTACCTATAACATACAAAACACCTTTGTAAGTGCTTCTCTGCTATTTATAGGGTTATAAGTGGCTGATTGTTTTTTGAGAGTGGGTTGCTGAGTGCTTCTCCCAAGCCTATAGCAGCTGGTATTCCCAGGCTGTCTCCCCTCCAATACTGACCAGGTATGTTCCTGCTTAGCTTCTGAGATCTGAAGAGATCAGAAGCCACAGTGTTACAGCTGCAGGACTAGCCCAGGCTGGCCTTGAACTTCCCATTATCGTGCCTCATCCTCTTCAGCAAGTTGATTACTGTCATGCGCCATCAGAGTCTGTTGTCATTCGGTTCCCCAAAACCAGACAGACTTGATTAGATGAGAATCAGAACAGTCAACTCCACCCTCTTTGGAGTTAGAGTGCTGCCTAGAGGGCTGTATCTACTTTTATTAAGATTAAACAAAGCTCAGGGTCTGGTTAAATGACAACGTCAAAAAGCATAAAATAAGTTTATGCATAACATAGAAACAGAGCTATCATAAAGTGGTTGTGTAACATAAGATTCAGCATGTACTGATTCTTATCATTGTAATACTAGCAGGCAGGTCTTCAAAGACTCCATGAGATAAGGAGCAGTGAGGCCCCAAGGGTTTGCCCTCAGGGTCCCTCAGAGTTCCGGGAAATCTGTTTGTAGAGTACTCAGATATGAAGCTCTGCTTCAAGTGACAAAGAGCTTTACAGCTGCATTTAAGTAGATTAGGAGGTCCCATCCTGTTTACACTGACAATGGTCAGCATTGAAAGTTATAAAGGAGTGTTATTCCTACTTCAATAGTAAGAAATCATAGGATAAGCAAAAGTAACAGCAACAAAGAATTATTTTAAAGCAATTGAAAATTTGGACATATACTATCTAAAAGGCCTAAATTTTAGAGTCATGTTTTTGTTGTTGCTTGTGGATGCCGAGTGGGTGTCCAACTCATATAGGCCCTATGTACAACAGGTGAAATATTGTTGCTGGTGCTTCTCTGCTATTCATAGGATTTTCAATGGTTGACTATTTTGGGGGAGTGGAGTGCCAGGTCTTTCTCCCAAGCCTACAGCACCTGGTGTTCCCTGGCAGTCTCCCATCCAAGTACTAACCAGGTCCGAAGCTGCTTAGCTTCCTAGATCTGACAGGATCAGATACCACAGTGGTATGGTTGCAGACTAGAATCATATAAGTACTTTTAAATGACAGAGAACACTTTCATACCTTGGACCAGACTTCCAAGGAAGTGACTGAAGTTTGATAGAGAAGAACAGTTTTTGCTCAAGAGAGAAAAATCCAACCAAATATTTAACAAACCTACGGACTATATGTCGGGTTGGGATTTAGCTCAGTTGGTAGAGCACTGCTCTGCAGTCTCTGAGGTCCCGAGTTCCATTCCCAGCACCGCAAAAATGGGTGAAGGACCTGGCAATCCACTCCCAAGGCAATCCTGAAACAGCCATTGAAAACCCTATGAGGGTCGCTATGAATCGGACTTGACTGGACAGCACCTAACAACAACAACAACAACAATGTACCCAATTTACCTAATGTAAATCTGGAAGATTTAAATAAAATAAAATAAATAGTTTTTCAAGTAATTCATGTTTAAGGAATTTTCTCAGGAGCCAAAGTGTTCATATCAGTAAGCCTAGTGTAGGAACCTTCCACTTTTAAGTATTCTTTCTTTCCTCTTTTCTTTCTTTCTTCCTTTATTTCTTTCTCTCTTTCTGTTTCTTTCTCTCTGTTTTTCTTTCTTTCTTTCTCCCTCCCTCCCTCTCTCTCTCTCTCTCTCTCTTTCTTTCTTTCTCCTTTCTCTCTTTCTCTTTATTTCTTTCTTTCTACCTTTCTTCCTTTCTTTTCCTCTTCTTTTTTTGTGTTCCTGAAAGGGGCATATGCCTGCCACTATATTGACAATATGATCCTGGTGATCCTAGATTAAGGTGATAGCCAGTAAATACTGGATTCTCTGTTGATGCACATGTGTCAGCATGGCTGGACTGTTAACAGAAACAAGGGATAAGGACTCAAATGACATCCCTGGAAGCAATCTGAAAAGTGTGTGGTATTGTACTCCAGAGGATCTTTGGGCCCTTTCTTTCTCAACAACAACAATTGCAAGCAACAACAACAAAGTGGTCCTGTGATTGTTGGATCTATTTAGCTGATAGTGCTTTCATATTCCCCAGTGGAAAATACTGATGATATCTATCTACCCAGTTATCTGAAAAGCTTGTTCCTTAGATTAGTGCTTTGAATCACAAGAGGTCCTGTAGGCTGTAACCCAACCATGCTTTTCCCTGGGACATTTGTTGCAACCACATTTTTATATGAATTTCAAGTCTCAGTACTCTCTCAGTTTGCTAATTGGAAGCACAAGGATGTCACAGATTCCTTGAGGTTTCCATTAGGATTTTGGGTCATACCTAAGCTCCCACATTGAATAAATGGTACACACATTTTCAGAGGTAATTGTTGGCCCTTTATTGGACCACAATAGTTATTGAGCACATGACTCATGTGTTTTATGGTAAAAAATTTCCTTCATGCAATATATCTGAGGAAAGGCCAGAAATCACTGTATGGTGATGGTGGCACTGATGGTAAATCCACAAAAACTTTCTCTAGTAAAATAGAAATATTTCATACAGCAATGGGTGAAACTTGGTTTTGCTGGGATCTCACAACTCCATTAAAAACACTATCTTTAGAACTCCTCTGGCTACTAGGCATATTACCTAAAGAGCTACTCATCTATCTGGCCCAGCAGGGACCCAGATCTACAGCCCTTGTAGATCATGTGTTGGACTGGGTCACTGATCAACTCTCTTGGTTAATTTGAACTGGGATGGAATAAATAAAGCTGCCATCAATCCTGAGAAAATGCCCAGTCCACTACTAAATGCAGTAAAATCTCCACAATGGGCAGGGATCCACACAGTATGGATCACTATGCAAGCCATGTACATTGAATTACACGGACGATGGCTAATAGACTAGTCAATTAGCTAGTCCACTGGCAAGACTCCTAGAGAAATATAAACCACCCTCCATTCTCTCCTTTGTGGATGAGACATTTGGATAAACTTTAAATCTTGTTTAGCTTACAAGCTTCTTGTTACCCATATGCAGGCTAATTTATCATGTGCACAGAAATCCTAATAAAAAAGTACAAACAAATAGACCAACATATGCAGCTGCCACTGTCATCAGAAGAACCCAAAAGAGAGCCAGGTACTATACTGCATACCTATAATCCCAGTGACTCCTGAAGCTGAGACAGGATTATGAGTTTGATGCCAGAATTAGCCTGTATAACTTAATGGACCCTGCTTCAAAAATAAAAAAAAATACACAAAACAAGATGGTGGCAGAGCGCTTATGTAGCTTGTGTAACATGCTCTGGGTTCAACTGCCAGTGCTGCAAACAAACAAATAAAAACGACAAAATCAAAAAGCATGGAAGTCAGGCTCATCTGTCAAAAACTGTTGTTTTTCTTGTTTTTGTTGTGTGCCTTCAAGTCAGGTCTATCTTATAGAGACCCTCTGTACAACAGAACAAAACACTCCCCGACACTGTGCCATGCCCACCACTATCTCAGTGCTTCTCTACTATTCATAAGGTTTTCAATGGCTGATTGTTTTGGGATTGTTTCAGGAATGGGCTGCTTCCTCCTTCTCCTATTTTTGTGGTGCTTGGTATTGAAACTACAGACTCAAGGAGTGCAAAGCAGTACTCTACCAAGTGAGCTAAACCTGAGCCTCATCAAAATCTAGCCATTGCTAAAAATACTACCCACAAAGAGATCCCTTAAGTCAGGAATTGCTTGGCATGTTGATTCCATTGGGTTTCTAGCCAGGTCTAGAGGAATCCCTCACATCCTGTCAGCTGTGGACATGTCCTCTGGATTTGGCTGAGGCAACCTGTGCCTTTCACTGGCTCAGGCCATATCAGAGGCTCTTTAAGACCATATTTGTTTTCTGTTTAGCTCACTGAGCATGTTGCATCTGCTAATGGTCCTGTATCATCAGACCAAATGACATGCTCCTGGGTCCAATCATGGGATTTGTTATGTACTCTGCATATTTTGAATCATCTCCAAGACACAGAGGTGTTTGAGCATTTGAATGGACAATTAAAAGACATCTTAAGCAGCTGAGGGGACAAGATTATCTCAGACTAGACTACCTAGCTCATGCAGGTGGTCAAAGAATGCAATGCATAGATTTTCCATATATCTCAATAGACTGTTTTCCTTCTCTCTTCAATCTTGTACCTTTCTTTTATAATTATCTGCAGTTTACTCTTCATATGACATACTGCAAGTGATTACATCTCCTTTAATATCTTCCTGAATTTGGGAAAATTGGAGATTCAGGACTGGCAGACAATAATTACCTTCTCCATGTCCATTTTAAGGGATGAAATATAATTTTTTTCCTACAAAGACTTTGAAAATTTTGTCTATAAATTTGAAATCCCTAACACAATAGTTCACATATTTCACTCTTCTTACATAGCTCTAGATGATCCTATGAGATATTTGTAGAGGAATCTGTTAAAATACAAAAGGATCCAAGAGAGAATGTTTGCATTTAGCAACCTGAAGGGTAGATTTAGGGTACTGTCTTTGTTAATAGTGCAGGATATATTCCCATGTCATTGATGATGGGCATATTTCATTCAGCCAATAAGATGTGGGAGCTAAGAATGCAGATACAGAGCAGGGAGAAGTTATACATATCCACACATCCTGTTTCTCTCTATGTCTCTTTCTCTTCTCTCTCTCTCTCCTGCCCCCTCTCTCTCCCGTATTAGTCAGTGACTCTCAATTCTGTTCATATGTTGAGATATTTGTTCCAGGCAATTGCTACTCACTTACCTAAATTTGTAAGGTTTTTGATATGGCAATCATCCCCCCCCCCCCAACACACAGATAAGCATCTAAGTGCCATTTTGGTGAATGAAAAAAAATGAGTATTTTTCTAACAATGGATTTGCTAGTACCTCAGGCACGCTAACAGTAATCTAGACCTGATGCATTTATACAACTCCACTCAGCCATCACAGGGAGAAAACACCTTGCTATTTGTCAACCTCTTCCTGTTAGAGACAACCAGGCCATCTGGAAAAAGTTAGAGGTTGTGCCGTTCTGCTGTTTTGGCTTTCTCTTCCTCTACATTCATGCCTGCTCACACCAACTTCTCAATTTCACCCCAGGATTCCCCCCAATGGGAGAAACTTCTGAGAGTTGTTTAGTGATAGCCAATGATTTTTATATTCTTTGTACTGTGTGCACACTTTGAGATATTAAGAAAATATAGTTCTGCTGGGGAATGGCAGATTGAGATGCAGAGGCAGAGGCAGGGGGATTGTGAGTTTGGAGCCAGAGGCAGCCTACATAACTTAGTGTGACCCTATCGCAAGTTAAAACAAAGAAAGGGGCAGAGGGTGCAGCTCAGGGGTAGAGAGCTTGTGAAGTCTGTGTCAGGCCCTGGCTTCAGTGTCACAATACTGCAAACAAATAAATAGATAAATAGATAGATTAATAAATATATAAAATATTCCTTTGCTTGACTTCTTTCTGTCAATGTAGCATGTATACATAAACATTAGTAACAGACTCAAATACTCAAAAGAATGTCTTCAGTTGAGTGTGTTATTCTATGTAGAGTAAGATGGAAACACTAAAAATAGGCAGACATTAGTTACCCAGAGGAATTTCTCCCTGACTTTACTTTCTCTCTACTAATGTACACACTCTGGAGTATCACCCTCACTATTGAAATCATCCAAGTAACAAAAATAGTTTTTTGTAACCTGTTCTTTATTTTCCCTTTAGGGAGAGTCATTAATAGATACTATCCCAGCTTCAGAGGAAAAAGATGTCACCCCAATTTCTTACTTGAAATAATGTCGAATAACTATATAGCCCTTGAGTTCTCACTGGCCAGTTGAGGAGGATTCTGTGTGTCTGCTGACATTCGTGTTGCATCTGGATAAAAAAAATTGGCAGAGAAGAAGAGTGTATTATGAAATTTAGAAAGAAGAACTTCCAAGCTCTCAAATGTAGAACACCTTGGAACATTTTTTCCTAGACTAAAAATGTTTGAGGCTCATGGATCTAATCCACAGAGGCCTGATCATTGTCTTTAGAGTGAGCCTGACGAAAGGATATTAGAAGACATTCAAATTAAATATATGACTAAAAACACTGAAAATAAATTGAACATTCCTCAATAATATTGGTGGTAGTCATAAGTGATATAATACTGAAAATTCTTCAATAATATGAGAAATAGTAATAAGTGTTCAAAAACACACTTGTTTTCCAAACACAAGTCTAAAATTGACAAGAGAAAAAATAAGTAGACAAATAATTTTAAAATGCCTTGGATGAGCAATTCCAAATGTAGGCAAAATTTGCAATATACAAATCCAGAGTCTGCCTATTTTTAGTGTTTCCACCTTACTCTACATAGTATAATGTACTCAACTGAAGACATTCTTTTGAGTATTTGAGTCTGTTATTAATGTTTATATATGCATGCTACATTGATAGAAAGAAGTAAAGTAAAGGAATATTTTATTCATTTATTAATTTATCTATTTATCTACCTATTTAATAACTAAGTAGAGAAATCTAGCAATTTAGGATGATCAGCAGTAGCCAACCAGGATAAGTGTACATATACTATATCTTGCCACATCAATAGTCATATTGCTTTAAACCAAAGATACGTAGATGCTTTTGAATAAGACACTGAAACAATTACCAGCATATCCCTAATATAACAGATATTACAGAAAATTTCTGATTTTGTTTTTGGTTTTATATGGAACAGAGATGACACCAAATGAAAAGCCAGAATTTCAACCACAAACAATGAAAAATTTACAGAACTTAGAAAATGATAACTATGTATGTAAATCTAAAAATCTATATTTTTTCCTTGTGCTTTATACATATAAATCATGGAAATGTCATGAATTTCTATGAGAAAAGCTAAAATAGAAGACTATGAAAATGGTGACAAAGATGTAGAACAACTGGAGTTCTTATGAACTGTAAATAAAAGTGTAAAATGGAGAAACATTTTGATAAACTGTTTGGTATTTATTTAACATTAAACCCCAGCCATTCCACTTTTAGATATCTGACCAAGTCATAATAAGTTATGTGTACCAAAATTATTTGTACAATAAAATATTAGAGTTTATTTACTCAGATAAAAACTAGAAACAACTTAAGTTTCTATAAATAGGTTAACAGGTAATCAAGTGAAGATAGAGTTATCTAATTCAAATTGTTAGTTCCCTGACTGTTACGCTGTGATTGTTGACAGGCAGAAAGTTCCTAGGGTGACAAAAATGTTCTGTTTGTTTTAGGCAGTAGTGACTTGAACAATTTTTTTTTCAAAATGTTTGTAAGGGCCTGAGTTGTGACTCAGTGGTAGATCATTTGACTAGCATGTGACAGAGCCCTGTATTCTATCCTCAGAACTCAAAAAATAAAAAGAAAAAAATACTTTGAAAGACAAATGTCATATATACCATATCATTACATGTGAATTATGATGTGATAAAGTTTGTTCAGCCTGCAGTGGTACCACTGTGGTGTCCAATCCCATCATATCTCAGAAGCTAAGCAGGGCTGGTCCTGGTTAGTACTTGGATAGGACACCACCTGGGAACATCAGATGCTGTAGACTTGGGAGAAGGACCTGGTAGCCCACTCCCAAAAATCAAATAGCTATTGAAACTCCTATGAATAGCAGAGAAGCACTGACACTAGTGTTTCACCTTTAGTACATAGAGTCCCTATGAGTTGGACACCGACTCGACTGCACCTAACAATAGCGATAACAAAGTCTGTTTAGAATGAAACAAAACTATAAAATTAAGAGACTTCCAGTGTCCAAACTAGAACAGTGTAAGCCAGAAAATGAAGATAAAATACTGAAATCATTGTTGTTGTTGTTGTTGTTGTTGTTATATGCTATTGTTGGTCCAATTTATAGAGACCTATGTACAAAAAATGAAACACTTCCCAACACTGTATCATGCCCAGAACCATTGTCAGTACTTCTCTGCTATCCACAGGGTTTTCAATGGCAGATTTTTTTTGAGGAGTGGCCTGCAGGTCCTGCTCCCTAGCCTACAGCACCTGGTATTCCCAGGGGTCTCCCATCTAAGGACTAACCAGGCCAACCCTGCTTATCTTCCAAGAACTGGCTCAAATTCCAGGATGTTATGGCTGCAGACACTGAAACCCTTTAAAGTCAAAAATAAAAATTAAATTAATGTATTGACTGTTTTTGAGACAGGGTCTCACTATGTTGCCCAGGTTAGCTTTGAATCCCTGGGCTCAACTAAGGATTATAGGCACATGGGAACATGTCCAGCTTCAAAATTTAATATGTTAGTGTTAAATCTATTGACCTAAATCTATTGAAAATTTCATAGAATTTCTTTTTATTTCTGTTTTATCTGAGAGAGTTCTACTTAGAGGGTATTCTTTAATCAAAGCACTCTCTTTACATTATAGTTTTATCTCTTCAATTTCCAGGGTGTTCATATCTTTATAAAATGGAATATTTCTCCAAAGGCTTTTTAATCCATGGTTATATTTTCAGGCAGAGCTACAAACTTGCTACTAAAACAGATGGTTGTCTGTCTTATTATTACTGATGTTCACAGAAAGAGAGCATATATATTCCCTTGATATTGAATTTTTGTGTTTAAACAACCCTTAATGTCAATAAGTTGTTTCTAACATTTAACCTGACTCTCCCTTTCTCAAACACAAGTTTCACATGCTTTTGCTTTATTCTCAGTGGAACAAGAGAACAGATGGTCAGTACCTTCCTTTGAAAAATTGCTCATACACTACAAGGCAGTTGCTAACAAGGTTCATTATTTGATCTTAAATTTAATTATTTCAATTCACATATTAAAAAGACAGAAGTTATCGCAAGTCCATCTAGTCTAAAACCTAAAAGTGTATGACATAGAATGTTAATCTGGAAGATATTCTATTGACATACATTTTATCTTAGCAAATATGTTAATAATATCTGAAATTTTATGCTTATCATAGAGATTTATGAGCTCATTTCCTATTAATATCTCAGAGAAACTCAGTAACAAAATAAGCCTGTTTTTCATCTATTCCATTGTTTTCAAATGTTTTCTTCTATCATCATCCCTTTTACTCCAATTTATTAACAGTCACTCCTATGCACAGGACACTAGGCACATAATGATTCTCTGAATTATTCTTTATCACAATACTGCTTCAAAGACTAACAAAGTATCTAAAATCCCAATGACAATTACTGAATATATACATATATATATATATGTATATATATATATATATATATATGATCGTACATATGCATTTTAAAAGATGTTATTTATGTTATTTCCTTTCAAAGTTGAATTGAATTACCGTAGTTCACTCAAAACATGGTGTTAATCAAATGTATGCTAGTGCCATCATGTGACAGACAGGACAGTCAAAGAAAATGATGAAAGCAAGGTTGTCCTTCAAGGAGTACAAGGCCATTTTGAAGTGGTATTTGAAATTTGAGAACATTGTGGAAGTATAAGGACAATGGAGAGTAGAATGTGCAACAGAACTTCCAACAAGTTTAACAACCACATGTGTTCATGATAAGTTGGCCTCACATGGTACTGTGTGTGATGTGTGAAAGGAAAGATCCAAGAAGGCTTGTACAGGAACAAATCCTGCTTTTCCTACTATAGTAACCACTTAGAGAACCATATATTTGCAAAAAGTCAAATGTGACTTATATTCATCATTTTTATCAATGCATAATATATATTATTATTTTCAAACTGTTCTTTCCATTCTTTAAATGTGTATACATTTTTGGCATGCTGTATATATGAGGGGGCTGGAGTTTAGCTCAGTTGGAAAAGTGCTGCTCCACACTCTCTGAGGATCTGAGTTGGATACCCAATACCAAAAGGAAGCAATCCTGAAGACAATCAGCTGTTGACAACCTTGTGAGGGTTGCTATGAGTTGGATCCAACTCAACAGTTGGATCCAACTCATCAGCAGCTAACAAGAACAACAATATAAGGGCCTGCAGTTGTACCACTGTGGCATCCAATCCCATCAGATCTTGGAAGCTAAGTAGGGCCAGACTTGGTTAGTACTTGGATGAGAGACCACCTGGAAACACCAGATGCTATAGTCTTGAGAGAAAGACCAGGCAGCCCACTCTCAAAAAACAATCAGCCATTGAAAACCCTATGAATAACAGAGAAGCATTAACAATAGTATTTTGCCTGTTGTATGTAGTAAGGTCGCTGTGGGTTGGACACCAATTTGATGGCACCTAGCAACAACAACAATATATACATAAGGGAGATACCTTGCTTTATAGATACAAACCTCCTATTAAGAAAAGTTATAAATTCTCAAAAAATATGTAAAATTAGTTTCTCTCAAATGTTGAGAAAAATCTCTGTAGTGCGAATAGTACAATATTTGGAGCTCAATTAAAACAATGTTTTCAAAACCAATAGGCAAACTAATTGAATTTTCAGATTCTGATTTTTAAGTGAGTATAATTAAAATCACCAAATAGAATATCTTGGTAAATAACTAGAAACCATTAAAATCAATCTAATGTAAATTATAGAATTTAAAAGAAAAATTGAAATTAAAAATTTAATGAATGAATTTAATTACACGTTAACTCAAGTGGTTTTTGTAATGCGCCATCAAGTCAGGTCTGACTCATGGTAACTCTATGTACAACAGAACAAAACACTAGCCTGGCACTGTGCCATGCTGGGCACAATGCCAGTGCTTCTCTGCTATTCATAGGGATTTCAATGACTATCTGTTTCAGGAGTGGCATGCCAGGTCCTTCTCCCAAGCCTATAACACCCTGCATTCCCAGGCAGTCTCCCATGAAGGAAGTAACCATAACCGCTAGTGTTTAGTTTATGAGATCAGATGGGATTGAGCACCAAGGTGGTATGGCTATAGACAACCTCACGCAAAAAGAGAATATGTAAACTATATGATAGGTCACATGAAAATATCTACACTGGAGTTTGAAGTAAGGCAGCTACAAATATACTTGAAGAACTAAAAAATAGAAAATGTTGAAAAAGTCAAATGTTTATCCAATTAGAGTCTCCACAGAAGACAGAGAGCTTGAAAGCTGAAGCAAATTTGAAGAGAAAAATGAGAGAATTGTAAAGTTAATGAAAAGCATTAAGAGTCACTATAAAATAAAAGTTATTATCTCTTTCTCTCTTACACACACACACACACACACACACACACACACACACACATCACCAAATCACATTATTCCTTTAAAAACAAAAGATGAGAAATCTTAAAAGCAGTCAATGCATGACAGTTCTATTTTTAGTTTTCTGAGGTATCTTCATATTGATTTCCAGAGTGGTTGAACTAATTTACAGTCCCGCCAGAGGTGTAAAACTGTTCCTCTTTCTCTACCCTCTCTCCAGAATTTGTTACTATTTGTTTTGTTGATCTTGTCATTTTTACAGGGTATATATGAAATCTCAGATTTGTTTTGATTTGCATTTCCCTAATGCCTAGGGATATTGAGCATTTTTTTCTTGTGTTTCTTTGCTCTAAAAAGTCTTCATTTGAATATCATGTATTGATTTCCTTTGCCCATTTGTGTAATGGGTTATCTATTGTCTTTTGATTTGTTTTCTTGAGCTCTTTATAAATTCTAAAAATTAGTCCTCTGTTGAATGTGTAGAAAGCAAAGATTTTCTCCCATTTTGTGGGCTTTTCCTTAACTCTTCTGATTCCTTTGCTATTCAGAAGATTTTGCTTTTATGTAATTCCACTTGTCAATTCTTGGTGCCATTTCCTGGGTGATTGAAGTCTTGTTAAGGAAATACTTTCAGGTGCCTATGTATTGGAGCATGTTTCCTATACTTTCTTCTAGTCGTTTTAAGGTTTCTAATTTATGTTGCATTCTGTTGTCCACTTCAAGTCAACTTTTGTGCAAACTGAGAGATACAGACCTATTTTATTTTTCTGCAGATGAATATCCAATTATCCTGATATTATTGATTGAAGAGGCTATCTTTTCTCCATTGCATATACTTAGCGCCTTCATCAAGGAGCACGTGGCTGTATTTGTGTGAATGTATCTCTAAATCTTTAATTCTGTTCCATTGCTCTTCAAGCTTATTTTTGTACCAATACCAAACTATTTTTGCTAATATAGCTCTGTAGTATATTTTATAGACTGTTATCTCACCTGCCCTAGTTTTGCAGGTTAAAATTGTTTTGGTAATACATGGTCTTTGGTGTTTCAATATGAATTTTTGGATTACATTTTCTATTTCTCCAAATATGTCATTGGGATTTTAACAAGAATTACATTAAACCTGTAAATTACTTTTGGTAGTGTAGCATTTTTACAATATTGATTTTCTCAATCCATGATCAAGGGAGTTCCTTCCATCTTCTAGTATCCTCTGCAATTTCTTTCTTTAATGTGTTGGAGTTTTCCTTGAAGAAATATTCAGGGTCTTTGGTTAGATTGTTTCTTAGTTATTTAATTTTTGGTGAGCTATTATGAGAGGGATTATTGCCTTAATTTCCTTCACTCTCTGTTCACAATTGGGGTAACAGAAGGCTGCTGATTTTTGAGTATTAATTTTATATCCTACTACTTTGCTGAAGGAGTTAATTAGGTCTAAACACTTTCTAGAGGAATTTTGAGGTCCTTTATGTACAAGATCATGTTGTCTACAAACAAGGAAAATTTGGCCTCTTCTTTGCGTATCGGCATCCTTTGATTTCATTCTCTTGTATGATTCCTCGGGCTAGGACTTTGATCACAATTGTTGTTGCTGTTGTTAGGTGCTGTCGAGTCAGTATCTGACTCATAGTAACCCTCTGTACAACAGGGGAAGCACTATTGTCAGTGCTTCTCTGCTGTTCATAGGGTTTTCAATGGCAGGTCGATTTTTGGGAGGGAGTTGCCAGGTCCTACTCCCAAGCCTACAGCTTCTGGTGTTCCCAGGCGGTCTCCCATCCAGGTACTAACCATGCCTGACCCTGCTTAGCTTCCGAGACCTGACGAGATTGGATGCCACAAAGCTATGGATGCAGACGTTGATAAAAATATTTAATAAGAAAGAAGAGAAAGGACATATTTGGCTTGTTGCTGATCTTAGAGGAAATTGTTTCAATTTTTCTCTGTTTAGTATGATATTGGTTGCAGGTTAGTCATAAATGGCCTTCATGACTTTGAGGTACTTCTTCCTTATGCTCATCTTCTCCAGGGTTTTTATCCTGAAAGGATGCTGCATTTTTGTCAAAGGCCTTCTCAGGATCAATTGAGAGGATCATATAATTTTTGTTTGCAAGTCTTTTGATTTGTTGAATTATATTATTTGATTTTCATATACTGAGCAAGACTTGCATCTGAGAAATGAAGCTCACTTGATTATGACCTATGATCACTTTTATGTGCTGCTTAATTGTTGTCAAGAATTTTGTTGAGAATTTTTGCATCAATGTTCATCAGGGAAATTGGTCTCCAGTTTTCTTTCTTTCAATTGCCCTTGCCCAGTTTTGGTATCAGGGTGATGATGGTTTATTAGGATGAGTTTGGGCATGTCCCTTCCTTTTCTATTTATGAAATAGTTTGAGGAGGTATTAATTCTTTGATGTTTGACAGAATTCTGCTGTGAACACATAGGTACCTGTATTTTCTTTGTTGGGAGACTTTATTATCTTCTCTATTTTGGTGAAGGTATTGGGTCTGTTTAAAATGCCTGTGTCCTCTGGACTTAAATTTGATAGTTCATATTTATTAATGAACTTATCCATTTCTTCTGTATTTCCATTTATTTGTAAGTATAATTACTCAAAGTATTCCCTGATGGACTTTGGGATTTTGTTGATATCTGTGGTTATGTCCCCATTCTCACCTCTAATTTTTTTAATTTAGGTTTTTTCTTCCTTTCCTTTGGTGAAATTGGCTAGGAGGTATGTCCATTTTATTAATCTTTTGAGAGAACCAGCTCTTAGACTCATTAATACTTTGAACTATCTCTTTGGATTCTAATTGAGATATTTCTTGATTTTTATAATTTCTGTCCTAGTGCTCCGTTTGGATTGGCTTGTGGTTGCACTCCTAATGCTTTGAGATATATCATTAAGTTACTTAATTGGGCCTTCCCTAACTTACTGATGAAGGCACTCAAGAATATGAACTTCCCTACTAGAACTGTCTTTGCTATATCCCATAAATTATAGTAGGAATTGTTCTTATCCTCCTTTGATTATAGACCCAGATATATTTCCCCTGGGAATATACCCAAAGAGAGACAAGTGATCATACCACAGAGACATCAGCACCTCCATATTTAACACAGCACTCTTCATAATTACAAGGATATGGAGCAATCTAAGATGTCCATCAACAGAAGAATGGATGTGAAAAAAATCTGTGGTACATATACACAATGGAATATTACTCAGTGATAAAAGAGAAGAATGAAATAAAGTGATTTGCACCAAACTGAATAGAATTGGAAAATATCTTAAGTGAATGAACACAGGCTCAAAAAGAGAAATGTCATATGTTCCCTCATACATGGGAACTGAATCTTACTTAAGGGCAGAAAAAGACTATATATTAGCAGATATATGAAAATGAACAATTTAATTTAGCTAAGGGAAAACATCCCCCACACGTCTGTCAGTTTGCTGCACCGTGGGGGCTTGTGTGTTGAGATGAGGATGAGAGCTCTGCCACTAGTATCTCAGATATGAGCAAGGTTACCCATGGTGGACAGCTTTTCAGCTAAGGTTCCAGACTAAGACAGACTAGGGAGTAGGATCTGGAAAACCACTCCTGAAACAACTAGCCATTGAAAACCCTATGGATAGCAAAGAAACACTGTCAGATATAGTGCAGGAAAATGAGGCCCCCAGGTTGGAAGGCACTCAAAAGGCTACTGGGTAAAAGTTGCCTCCTCAAAGTAGAGTCTACAGTGATGACAGAAATGGAGTAAAACCCCAGGGACCTCCATTTGCTGATGTGGTATGACTCAAAATGAGGAGAAACAACTGTAAACATCCATTAATAATTGGAACATGGAATGTACATAGTATGAATCTAGGAAAATTAGAAATTGTTAAAAGAGAAAGGGAGCACATAAACATTGACATTGTAGGCATCAGTGAGCTTAAATGGACTGGCATTGGCCATTTTGAATCAGACAATCATACGATCTACTATGCTGGGAATGATAACCTAAAGAGAAATGGGGTTGCATTCATCATCAAAAAAGACATTGCAAGATCTGTCATGAAACACAATGTTGTCAGTGATAGAATACTATCCATACGCTTACAAGGAAGGCCAGTTAATATGACTATTATTCAAATTTATGCACCCACCAATAATGCCACAAATGAAGAAAGGGAAGTCTTCTGTCAGCTTCTGCAATCTGAAACATGCAATCATGCAATCAAGCAAACATGCAATCAAGACATACTGATAATCACTGGCGACTGGAATGCAAAGGTTGGAAACAAGGATCAGTAGTTGGAAAATATGGTCTTGGTGACAGAAACGTAGCTGGAGATCGCATGGTAGAATTTTGTCAGACCAATGACTTTTCATTACAAATAGATTTTTTCAACATCATAAACGGGGACTATACACATGGACTTTATCAAATGGAACATACAGGAATCAAATTGAATATATATGGGTTAAGAGACGATGGAAAAACTCTATACAAAATGTCAAAACAATACCAGGTGCTGACTGTGGATCAGACAATTAACTTATCATATGCAAGTACAAACTGAAGCTGAAGAAAATTAGAACAAGTATATATGAGCCATGGGATGACCTTGAGTATATCCCACCTAAGTTCAGAGACCACGTCAAAAATAGGTTTAATGCATTAGACACAAATGACAGGAGACCAGAAGAGTTGTGGCATGACATGAAAGATATCATTCAAGAAGGAAGAAAAAAGTTCTTAAAAAGACAAGAAAAAAAAAGAAAAGACCGAATTACATGTCAAAAGAGACAGTAGAACTTGCCCTTGAACGTCCAGCAGCTAAAGTAAAAGGAAGACATGATGAAGTTAAGGAACTAAACAGAAGATTTCAGAAGGCCGCTCAAGAAGACAAAAACAAATATTATAATGACATGTGGAAAGAGCTGGAGGCAGAAAACCAAAAGGGAAGAACACGCTCTGTGTTTCTCAAGCTTAAGGAAGTGAAGGAAAAAATTCAAGCCTTGAGTGGCCATAGTGAAAGATTCTACAGGGAAAATATGAACTGATGCAGGAAAAATCAAAAGAAGATGGGAAGTCACAGAGTCATTATACAAGAAAAAATTGGTAGATGACCAACCATTCCAAGAGGTTGCATATGAAGAGGAACCAATGGTGTTGAAGGATGAAGTGGAAGCTGCCTTGAAAGAACTGGTCAAACACAGGCTCCAGGAATTGATGGGATACCAATCGAGATGTTTCAACAAACAGATGCAGCACTGGAGGTGTTAACATGTTTATGCCAACAGATGTGGAAAACAGCTACTTGGCCAACTGACTGGAAAAGATCCATATTTGTGCCTATTCCCAAAAAAGGGGATCCAACTGAATGTGCAAACTACCGGACAATATCATTAATATCACACACCAGCAAAATACTACTAAGATCATTCAGAAGAGATTGCAGCAGTATATAGACAGGGAATTACTGGAAAATCAAGTGGGATTCAGAAGAGGGTGGGGAACAAGGGACATGATTGCTGATGTCAGGTGGATATTAGCTGAAAGCAGAGAATATCAGGGAGATATCTCTCTATGTTTTATTGACTATGCGAAGGCATTTGATTGTGTGGATCATAACAAATTATGGATAACACTTCAGAAAATAGGAATACCAGAACACTGACTTGTGCTCATGAGAAATCTGTACATGAACCAGGAGGCAGTTGTTCGAATAGAATAAGGAAACACCGAGCGGTTTAAAGTTGAGAAAGGTGTGCGTCAGGGCTGTATGCTTTCACCCTATCTCCTCACTTTATACGTGGAGCAAATAATCTGAGAAGCTGGACTTTATGAGGAAGAACATGGCATCAAGATTGGAGGAAGACTCATTAATAACCTGCGTTATGCAGATGACACCACTGTGCTTACTAAAAGTGAAGAGGATTTAAAACATTTACTAATGAAGATCAAAGATCATAGCCTTCAATATGGGTTATGACTAAACATCAACAATACAAAAATCCTTAAGACTGGGTCAGCACCCAACTTCACAATAAATGGAGAAAAGATTGAAGTTGTCCAAGATTTTGCTTTGCTTGGCTCTATAATCAACACCCATGGAAGCAGCAGTCAAGAAACCAAAAGACGCAGTGCTCCAAGAAAAGCTGTGGCAAAAGATCTCTTTAGAGTACTGAAAAGCAAAGATGTCACATTGAAGATGAAGGTGCGTCTGACTCATGCCATGGTATTTTCAGTGGCATCATATGGTTGTGAAAGCTGGACATTGAACAAGAGTGACAGAAAAAGAATTGATGCTTTTGAATTGTGGTGCTGAAGACCTCTATTGAATATAGCATGGACTGCCAAAAGAACCAACAGATCTGTCCTAGAAGAAGTGCAACCAGAGTGCTCCTTGGAAGCAAGAATGGCCAGACTGCATCTTACATATTTCGGACATGTAGTCAGGAGAGATCAATCCCTGGAGAAGGACATCATGTTTGGGAGAGTGGCAGGTCAACGCAAAAGAGGAAAACCCTCCACCAGATGGATTGA